>BJCN01312030.1:0-11574 GCA_018326445.1 Flaveria brownii
AACTAGGAACAGTGTACCAATATCAGCAACCTTACACTTAGTGAGATGAAATCTTGTATGTATGTCTTGCACATACTTTGACTGGTTTATGAAAATGCCATTGTCAACCTATTTCACTTGAATTCCTAGAAAGAATTTGAGTTCCCCCATGGAACTCATTTCAAATCTATCCTTTATTAGCTTTTCAATGTCTTTGCAGAGCTTTGAATTAGTTAACCCAAAGATAATGCCATCCATATAAACTTGAACCATCATCAAGTCAGTCCTTGTTCCTTTAGTGAAGAGTGTTCTATCAATAGTACCCCTCTTGTAGCCATACTGATAGAGATACTGAGATAGAGTCTCATACCACTTCCATGGAGCTTGATGCAACTCAAGAGAGCTTTTTCAAGCTTACAGACATAATTAGGATGATCTGGGTCTGCAAAGCCAGGTGGTTGTTTGACATACACCTCTTTATCAATCACCCCATATAAGAAAGCACACTTGACATCAAGTTGGTAGACCTTGAAATCCTAGGATGCAACAAAAGCAAGGAATATCCTAAAAGTTTCAAGTATTACCACTTGAGAAAAAACATATGTGTAGTCAATCCCCTCTTCTTAATTAATTTGTTCATGTTTCTAAAGTTTATATGGCACATTCTTTTATGCCGTAGGAAAGACTTATCATTATTTGCTTTAGACAGAAAACAAAAAATTTCTCCTAAATAGGATGCTCCCTGTAAATCCATCTTGTACATGTTTCCTTTCCTGAGGGCTCTGAGCAGGATATGCTCTTGAGGACTGACCACCCTAGGCTTGAGAACAATGCACTCGTGCTATGTAAAGAGCATGTTGTGTCTCTGATCATAAAATTAGGATACACTTAGTAGATTGTACCTAAGCTCCTTAACAAAGTTTACCTTCTTAATACTCAGTTTACCATTTGTGACCCTGTCCCTTCCAGTAATGTCACCACCTGAATCTCCTCCAAAAGCAACTAGCCCTCTATCAATTGTCTCAAAGTTTTAAAGCAAAGGGCCATTGACTATCATGTGCCTGGAACAGCCACTATAAATGATTCGTAGATTTCCTTTGGCCTTTAGCAGTTCCTGCACAAAGAGAAATAGCTAGTTACATTTGAAAACCCAAACCTTGTTGGTCTTGGGCTTGTCAATGATCCATACATTTCCTTTGGTCTTAAGTTGTTTCAGTCACATGGTCTTCCTTTATCTTCCACACTATCTTTGAAAGACTAGACTTGACCTTCAATACTTCGAAAGTTTTAATGACTTTGAAAGTTTTGAAGACTGGACCTTTTGAAGAGTTTGCATCCACTATAGCAGACTTTAGTACTTCAGAAGCATTTCTTTCTTTCGAGACCAAATTTTCTTTCGAAGGAAAGTTTTCACTTGTCTTCTTCTTAACTTTGGAGCTTCCAGAAGTAAGATATTTTCCTTCCAAAGCTATCGTCTTCTTCTTCTTTTTATCAGAAGTTGTCTTCTTCGTCACGTGGATAGTACTTTTGGGATTATAGATGCAATCTTTAGCAAGATGAAAAGTATTACCACATATGAAACATTTAGTTGGCTTCCTTCTAAGAGTCTTCTTTTGAGTAGACGGCTGAGCCTGATCACTTTTCACTTCCATCTTCATCTTCATAGATGATGTAGTGGGCTTCTTAGTGTGAGGCTTGCTTTTGGAAATGAATGGTTCATGCTGTGCTGCAGTGGTGCATATTTGATCAGCCTTTTTTTCTTCAAAGGGATGAGTTGAACATGACTAGGACTCCTGGTACTAGTGGTCATAGTTAAGTCTTTAGACTTCACCACTTCAAATCTAGCAAAGATAAAGACTTGTTTTTGCTTGGAGTTGAAGGTGGCTTTGATCGCTTGGGCTTTCTTTGACATTCTCCTAGCTACCCTAATCAAGTTCTTTCTTTTAGACTTGGTCATCCTTGGTTCTTTCATCTTCTCCGGAGAATAGTGACCCTTCTTAGGATGATCCTCTTCACTCACCTCAGATCCATCCTTCACTATCTCCTCTTCATCTTCATCCTCTTCTTGAATGGGGTCTATGAAAGGAAGCTCATCTTGACAAGTTTCACACTTTAGAGATCTTACAGATAGTAGAGTGTGTGAAGCAACTCTCTCAGTACATCCTAGTCCCTGCTTATTCTGATAACAAATCTTTGCATACAAGGATGATGATATAATGTTCTTGAAGGTCTCTTCTTCTAGAACACATTTTTCTACCCTGGCTTTACTAATCATAAGCTCAGCCTGACATTCAATTAACTTGGTAATGAGATCTTTAATCTGAGTCATGTAGTTTGTGTGTTCAGGCTTAAGAGTTGAAATTGTTTTTTCTAGATCTTCTATCTGAAGTTTATAATCATTTTCAGCTCTTTTTAAATCAGCTTTTAAGATATTCAAGGACTCAAGATCATATCTCATTTCTAACTTATCGGACCTAAATTTGTTTACTTAGCAATACATTCAAGAGTACAAAGATGTTCTAATACATTGGCTTCTTCATGATCAGCCATCAGTGCTTGATTTAGAGAAACATCTTCAATCTAAAAGCTTCAATCAAAGCCTCCCTCTTCAACAGCAACTGCAGCTTGCTGCTTAGGCTTCTCAATTTGTCAAGCTCCATTAGTGTAGTTTGGTCTGGATTATGCTTAGCCACCATTTTTTCTTGGTTCCTTGCACTCTCTAGCAAAGTGTCTCGTTTGTTTATAATTGTAACACTTTACCTTGCTTTTATCCAGTCCAAACTTTCCACTGGTTGTATTGCTGGGAAACTTTCTACCTGTCCTCTTGCAGAACTTATTCACCCTGCGAATGAGAAGAGCCATTTACTGGACTATCTCTATGTACTCCAAATCAACTGGATGGATACAGTCCAAGTCTTCAGTATTGAAGAGAGATTTACCATTACTTTCATCAGTAGACACAAAGGTTTGAAAAGAGCTTGTTTCTTGGAATGGGCTTCCTTGTATGTAGCTATCCCTTGGTGTCCTGGGAAGGTAATAAAAGGACTTTTTGTGAGATTTTAAGGTAGCAGATAAGATGATGCTATGGTTCTCTGCAGTCCTTTCAACCACATAAAGGGCTGAACTCTATTGATTGTTAGAAGAGTTTACAGATGGATTTTACATGTTCATCTCCATCTGGTATCCACTAAGGATACCATACAACTATGTGAGAGTAAGGGTTTTAAGGTTTTTAGTTCTCTAAATGACCAAATATTAGTGTATCCATTGTCTAGGAAAAAAGGATATGGACTTCTTCACAATCTCCATTTCTTAAGATTTATTCCAACATCCATTAGAGTATCCATAATCTTAACATAGTTGAAGTATTATTGAGTCATGCTTTCCCTTGTCTTGTTGGTGAAGTTCTCAAACTGCTACTTCAAAAGGTCTTTCTAGTTTTCTTTTTGATTCATTTGAATCCTCATACATAAGCTTCAGTGTATCCCAAAGTTGTTTTATAGTCTTGCACTTCTTGAAGCCTCTATAGATAGAGCTAGGAAGAGCGATTTGGAGAATGGTCATGGCCTTTTGATCTGCATCAATTTTCTTCCACTCTTCTTCTGAGAAGTGAGCCACTTCCTTTAGAATCATACCACCACCAGCAGCAGCTAAAGTGGTACTTGGAATATGAGGTCCTGAGACGACAGATCCCTACATCCTGTTGTCTTAAGACTTGATAAAGCCTTCCATTCTTTGGCATCGAGTATCAAAGTCATCATATTGATCAGTGGAGATTTTATCATGATATCGATTTCCATATCAGCCTTGGTAAGAGCTGCCATTTGAGTTGTTAAGTGTTTTATGAAACTGAATGTATTTAAGATAGTGAGATCTTACAATCAAGAGGCTAAAACACTCTGATACCAATTGTAGGGTTGTTGAAGGGGGTCAATGCAATAGTTTTACATTGAGGAGAGACTTATAATACTTAAAAGATCAAATAGGTAACCGGGTTTATGATGATACTAAGAACACAAGAATAAGAGATTGAACAAGAACAAGATAATATTGCTTTTCAAAAATGATATATATTGCTCTCAAGTTCTTTTACAAGTGTTACAAAGCATAAAAATAAAGACAAGTACTTGAGACACTTTATATTACATCCTACAATTGGCCATACTTTGAAAGCCAACTGGAAACACTAATCTGGATAACAAGATCAATGTAGAGTCAAAAAGTAGATTGTCATTTGACATGTGACTATTACATGCCATAGATCACATCCTAATATATTATAAAAAGGATAAAGGTACAAAAGTAAAAAGTTACAAACAAAAGAAGTTAATCTACAGTTTGATAAAAGTATGGACTTTTTACCAACTCATATAAGTTGGTGAGTATTCAGAGATGGCAGCAAAAAGTGGTTTAGCTTTTGTCAAAAGATGGTTCAGAGAAAGCATGTTTTCTCTATCTTCGGAAGAAATCAGTCTTTGGCTTCGGAAGACTTTGTATTTGAAGATTCGAAAGACTTCATCTTTGGCTTTGGAAGATATGGTCTTATGGCTTCGAAATATTTTATGCTTAGCATAATTCACTAAGTTGTATAAGATCTTCCGAAGTAACTTCCTTACACTTCATGCATGCATGTTGAGAGCTCTTTCGTTGCATCAGCCTCTAAGTGTAGTTCTTACAGGATTTATCTAAAATGCCGTTTTTATGATGTCAATGATTTTAATATATAATGTGATTGTTTGATTTATTAATCATTGGTAATCAACTTCCGTTACAACGCCCCATGCTATATTATTCCGATGTGATGTTTTTGGGTGTGAAAAAAACCAAATCCACTAATCATAACTTCTAACCCCATTTCTACTAGATTAACATGCTACTTCTACATAGACATAAAAAAACAAGACTATTCATATCAATAAACCTAAATTAGTGATTTGATTCAAAGGTTTTAAAAGCTCACTTTCAAAGATAGAAGATCATCACTTAAAGTCACTAAAGCAAATCAAAATCAAATCCATACATGGAATTAAAAGATAAACTAAGGTTCTTGTCACCCAAGTAAGTGAAGAACACTAGCCAAACATGCCAATATAAAAAACAACAAAAATCAAACATGCATTAACATAATCGATCATTAGTACAAGATTTTTTTTTATTCTTAAAATTAAAGATGAATACTACAAACTAATCTAATATACTAAAACTTACACCAAGAAAATGAGATGGAGTGGTGTAGAAGAGTTAGAAGAAGTCTCGTTTAATAAGCCAAAAACCAAATTTGTAAGTTGTTTTGAAGGTCACAACCCCATGGTCGGGTACAACTCTACTCATAGCCTTCACGTATCTGTTTTTTAACACAGTTAGTGACCGTTAGGGCATGATACTAGAACCACGGGGGTGTGTGCAACGATGAGGCACGTCGTACTTGCAAAATTGTAACATCCTGTTTTGTGAATGAAAATATAATATTTTTTTAAAAAAAATAAATATTATATAACGAGTAAGTTTCAAATCAAAACACTATTGATTTATATGACGTTTAAAATAGCGGTTAATAATATCACATTACATTCTAAGATATAATAATAATAATAATAATAATAATAATAATAATATTAATAGTAATAATAATAATAATAGTAATAGTAATAATAATAATAGTAATAATAATAATAGTAATAATAATAATAGTAATAATAATAATAGTAGTAGTAATAATAATAATAATAATAATAATAATAATATTATTATTATTATTATTATTATTATTATTATTATTATTACTATTATTAAAGATAATCCTTGGTTAATAACCAATCGATATCTTGATAAAGGATTATATCCTGCTGAGACATATAAGTCTCTAATATTTTATGAGGAAATCCTCAAAAAAGAATCATGCGAAATAACGCATTATACTGGGAGTCAAGCGGCAAAATATATGTTTAATAAAGATTTTAAACATAATGTTTCTAAACAAATGTTTGCAAGATGGCAGTCACACTTGGCGCCATTTGATTTTGAAATAATTTATAAAAAGGGAACTGATAACAGTTTACCTGATTTTCTTACCAGGGAGTATTTACAATGAGAAGACCCCCTCAAGAACCAAAAAAATTTAAAGGTATTATGGAAATTATAACTTCACAAAAATGGCATACGAAAATTAAGCTCCTTATAGGATAAGACTTCTTTATAGAAGTTACTGCATTAATAGATAGTGGTGCAGATTTGAATTGTATTACTATTATTATTATTACTATTATTATTATTATTAAGCATATATGTACGTTTTGTGCAATTGTGCATGTGTAAGAAAAAATAATAATGCTAATAAATGATAACTATAATTTCTAGAGATAGATATCAATTCAAGAGGCGGTCAAAAATAATAATATTATAATTAAATTAATAAATCAAATAAATTAGGAAAATCTACTTTGTAAGGAGAAGCTTAGTGTCACTTTTAGATAAAAAAATGGTTCATCTCTTATATATATATACTTGCATATACAAAGCATGAACAAAGAAAACAGTAAACAAAAATTAAGAGTTATACGAATAGGTTCGCAAGAGTAAGATTTTCGGCAAAACAACATAGGGGTTGTTGACGGTTTTGACTACAACAGTTAGCTGGTTATATTTTTGTTCAAATTAGTTACACAAAAAGATAAGTACACTGACCCGTAACTAAATCTGTTACATGTTAATTACATGGTATATGATTTATTTATTATGAGTTTGTGTGAATTTTATGGAGATGAAACATGTTCAATTGCATGTAATATGTGTTTATTTATTATGATAAACATGATTATGGGGGAAATGATTTAAATGATTACGTGTCCAAATATATGTATTAATAGTTTAAAAAAGGAGTTAAATATATGTAAGGATTTCAGGTGTTGAAATCCCAAGAATTTCAAGCGTTGAACTACACATATATAGAAAGGGGAGTTAAATATATTATGTAAGGATTTCGGGTGCTGAAATTCTGAGGGGTTTGAGTATTGAACTCCACATATATAAAAAGATGTGTTATTAATCCTCAAGGGTTAAAATTAAAACCACAAGAAATTCAGATGTTGAATTCCAAGAAGTAACGAGGATTAAATAAAAATGATTTTGGGTATTAAATCCTAATAAAAAATATATTTTTGAAATAAAAAGGTGTACTTACTTAATAAAAGCTAATAAAAATATTTTTAAATAATTTCAGGAAAAGCACCCCGAAACGGTTAAAGCTTCACGGATATGACTGGAGAGACGAAGGAACCCTACTCTCATTTAGTATTTAATATGATACATGTTGTAGAAAAAGTTTGTGAACGGTTATGTTTCCTTGTAATACTTTTATATTTATTACAAAAATGACATGTCACTACTAGTGATATATTTTGTGATAAACTGGGACCTAACTCTGATATAATTGGTGAAAGTAAAAAAAATGGTGTGTTTTAAGTTGGTATCAGAGCATGGTTTGAGAGATTTAAGTATATAAAAGAAATACTTAGACTCGAACCATAAGTGCTACTAATATGAAAATGAGAGGGTTCAGTCCAGAAGCAGTCCAAGGAAGCAGATAAATGGGGAGTTTGTATGGGTGAAAAACGAAAACATATGAGAAAATATGTGTACACGGAAATTTCTATGTTTGAGGTACCATATGATAGTTGGAAAATTATAATGAGTATAATATAATTCTTTTCATATCTGGCTAGTATGAGGATAATATATCACATCATTGTGAGTTTTTAATGATCATATTGTATTAAAAACATCGAAAAGTAAGTGTGTGGATGGGGAATATACATGTATAAAATAATACATGTATGTGTAGTATGTTATAAATGCATATATAGTACTTCCTGGCCTTAGATAAATTGTTAGTATTGACGACAACATAAGAAGTATTAAGGTTCTTGAATAAGTGCTTATGAAAGAAATCGATAGAATAAAAATATTTTGAAATAAATAATTTATTTAGAGATATGGCGGATGAAAGAGGGTAGAATGCTATACAAGGTGAAGGAAGTCGTAACACTGAAAAGCATGTTGATGATGCTTCAGAATGATCAGTGTATTCACCTTGTTTTGATAATAATACAACGTTTGTACCCGAGGAAATTCGTAGACAGATTGCCATTGAAGTAGGGAAGGCATTTGAAGCCAAAGTCCCATTTCTTTTAGCTGAAATGCAAAATTCTATTGCAATTATGCTAGAAGAAAAATTAAAAAAGAATGAAGTGACCGTAGAAAAACCTACGAATAATATGGGAGCAGCACCAAAAGTTGAAGTCAAACCACGTCTTTGCACTTATACAGACTTTATGGCTTGTAAACCTTTGTAATTCAAAGGTGAAATTGACCCTTTGGTGAGCCAAAGGTGGATAACAGCCATGGAGACTATTTTTGATACGTGTCATTACGACCCGTGTGATGAAGTAATGTTCATGACAAACCAGTTCTGTGAAAGAGCTAAAGACTGGTGGGATATGGTGAAAAAGGAGAAAGGGAGAAAAAGAATTAGAAGTATGTCTTGGGAAGAATTCAAACAAATCTTCCTAAAACATTTTAGTCCTCGTGTTGCAATTGATCGTATCACTATATGCATCAAGGTAACGAGATAGTGGATGAAATCTTTAGAATTTTCTATGATAAAGCAAAGTTTTGTCCTTCGCTTTTCACTTCTGAAGAATTCCCTGACGTGTTCCCTGATGAGCTACCGGGCATTCCACAAGAAAGAGAAGTCGAATTTAAAATTGATTTAGTTCCTGGAGCTAAACTAGTGGCTAAATCGCCATATTGACTGGCAGTAAATGAAATGAAGGAATTGATGTCTCGACACCAAGACCTCTTGGATAAAGGCTTCATTCACCTAAGTGTTTCACCTTGGGGCGCGCATATATTGTTCTATTAAAAGGACAGTAGCATACGGATATGCATTGATTATCGTGAATTAAATAAGCTGACCATCAAGAATAGGTACCCTTTGCCTAGAATTGATGATCATTTTGACCAACTACAAGGCGCTAGCTGGTTCTCAAAGATCTATTTAAGGTCAGGTTATCATCAAGTTAAGGTACGAGAAGAAGATGTACCTAAGACAGCTTTTCTTACTCATTATGTGTTAGTACGGTGTACGTACAGAGTACTAACGGATTCTGCGTGAAACCAGATCAAATAGAGCGGAATTCTATTTGATTGACGATCCAATCAGTGAGAACGAATAACCCAATCGATCTAACGATGTAACGAACGTTAAGAATAGATTGGAATCGATCAGGAATGAACTATGAACTTGGATTTATGATTGGGAGGCTCTGGACGGCTAGGGTACGAAAGTATACGAAGTATTATCAAGTGTTATGTTTTCCACAAATTATGTGGTATTTATAGGTTATCAGTGTTCATTCGTACGACTGAACCATTAGCATGGTTTAGTCATGCGACTGAATCATGCGGTTGACTCATACGCATGACTGAAGGTTCGGTCGTGCCATTGAACCAATCTTATGTCTCAATCATACGACTGATCCAGTCACCTGGTTCAGTCGTGCGACTGATCCATAAGCATGGTTCATTCATGCGTATGGGCCATAAGTATGGTCCATTAGCATGAATGTCCACATGACTAAGTTAAACACATTTCTAAGTTCTTATTGACTTAGAACGATGTAAAACAACCTCAAACCTATATATTAAGTTCATATATGTGAATCACGTTCAATATAAAGATAACATGACATAATCAATCACACATAAACATTACAATGTATTTAATATATCATTCAATCATTTCATTACATTGGATTACATAAGTGTAAGGCATAAAGACTTTTACATTTAAGAACGTAAACTAGGTATATTAAGATGTATAAACAAACTCCCCCTTGGACCTAGTTTAGCCTAATGTCTAACATTCTTCACATGTTCTTGGAACTTCTTGTACTTCTCTTCTCTTGTAACTCCTGCATGTATCTCGAATGCAAAACAGAGTCGTATGACATGTTGAAACTGTACAGCTTGTACAATGTCCTGTGTGTCGTAGAATAGTGGCCACTTGTAGAGAGTGTATACATAATCTGCAGACAAGTTCGCGAGCCGCATAGGGTCAAATACCCGGATAGTCTCTATTTTCCCATCCTTATGCAAAACTATGACCGGTTCACCAATTCGCCAGTCATAATACCACCACTTGAAGTGTGGAGTGAAGTCCTGAGGCATTTCCCGTAGTGGGATCTTTGACATTGTACGCGGAGGACTCCACTCTAGCACTACTTTAGGCTTCCAATGTTAGGATCAACTTCGGTCTTATTTATGAACCGTTTAGGCTACTGAGGCCTGAAGTTGACCCATCTGGTGTGGTATTCCTTCTTGAGCGCCATCTCAAACCAACCCAATATCTTTCTGGGGTTGGCGTACAAAAGATCTAAAAAGGCAAGCCTGTTTAACTCAAAACCGGGAAGAGTCTTCAGATCATGAGGATATCTGAAGTACTCAATCCCCTTCTCCCTCTTTACCACATACACATCCAATTCCTCAAAATATGCCTAACTGATAATCTTGCCTGACACCCTCTGATTCTTCTTCACTCGGTAGATTTTGGTGTAGGCATTTGACTTTGGCGGTTCTTATTGGTCTCTCATCTCAGTTGGACACACTGCCCACTCAGCCTGCTTAATATCGACATCAGCGTCTGTAGCTTGGGCTTTCCCTTCTTCTTTCTCTTTCTCTTTCTCCTTTGCATCAAGAGTTCCAAAAGTATCACTGCCAAATGTTTCACCCAGATCGGGGATAATATTTCCCTGTTGATCAGTGTACTGAGGATACTCTTCAGTAGTGATATCCTCAATGTCAATCTCATCCACATTTGCAGCTCTTTATCACTGATAACATCAACCTCGGGAGCATCCTTGACTAGCTCATCCGGGTTGAGTCGAAACATGTTGGTCGGCTGCTCATCTGTAATATCGTGACTGATCTCTCCCTCTTCGGGGGTGTAGCTCACAGATCTTCAAACAATCCCTTACAAATCAAGAATCATGGTTAGCTGAGTCTTGATTTGCTGAAGGGGGCGACATCATAGTCGTCTGTCTGTTGAGCTTTATCTATTTGATTAAACATTCAAAACACAATCACATACACATCAATAATCAAGATAATTAAACATTAATAAACTTTAATTACATTAGTGTAATAATAATTCAAGTACAAAAGTTTTCAAATACAAAGACATTTAATTATTACTTTTCCCTTGATCGCTCGACTCTTCAGCTTGAGGAGCTTAGGAAGAGGGTCGCTGATCTTGATACCTCTTAGTGCGCCTCTCCCGAGCAGATAGATTTAAGGGTAATGCAGATGCATCACCTTCAAGCCCAGGCTCATCATCATCTCCCCCTTCTTTGTCCTTCCCACTGCCTTCAGTCTCACCCTCATCATCATCATCATCATCATCATCCGATTCATCATCGGACGAATCGTCATCATCATCATCACCATCATCTCCATCACCCTTTATCTTCAAGGGCTCACCCTTCGTCCCTTTAAGTCTAAGCATCAGCTTCTTGTTCTTCTTCTCAACCTCTTCAATCC
>BJCN01312035.1:0-18711 GCA_018326445.1 Flaveria brownii
TAAATACCATTGGTTGGGTACAATAACTTTAAACTGGTAGATGTGACTAGAGTAAATTACACATATGTTATGAAAAAATAGAGCTATTTGACAATTACTAATGAAATTAATTGTGTGATGGTGAGATCTAAATAGTTTTATAACCTTAATATATAATCCAAATAGAAAGATGTGATCAACCCTTTATAACCTTAACATATAAATTTATTTAACCAAGAACGCTTTGACTTGTGAAAACAATATTATTCAAATATTGATTACCCGATTGGTTTAGTAAATACCATTGGTTGGGTACAATAACTTTAAACTGGTAGATGTGACTAGAGTAAATTACACATATGTTATGAAAAAATAGAGCTATTTGACAATTACTAATGAAATTAATTGTGTGATGGTGAGATCTAAATAGTTTTATAACCTTAATATATAATCCAAATAGAAAGATGTGATCAACCCTTTATAACCTTAACATATAAATTTATTTAACCAAGAACGCTTTGACTTGTGAAAACAATATTATTCAAATATTGATTACCCGATCGGTTTAGTAAATACCATTGGTTGGGTACAATAACTTTAAACTGGTAGATGTGACTAGAGTAAATTACACATATGTTACTTGTGTTTTAGCGAAAATAACATGTTTGTGTATTAACTTTTCTAAATAACAAGTTAGCGTTTTATGCTTTTAATATTGTAATAAATTTGGGTATTAAAATTAACGTGCATTAAATATTCTGTTAAATTTTAGTAAAATGATTAAAATACCCTTAAAAAACGGAGGGCTATGATCTTTAGTGGTGGTGGTAGTTAGTTTTATGTCGGTCGGAGATGGTGCAATGATCTTTAGTGGTGGCCAGCAGAAGGTGTGATGGTGATGTGTGACAGATGAAGGTGTCATTCAATAAAGGTGTGACAAGGGGGGTTATTGTTCAAATAATTAAATTACATGAATGATCTCTTTAATCAAATCAAGCTAATCACAGAAATAGTTCATCTGGTTCTTAAATGGTATTTTGATCATTTCAAATCTATTTAACTGCAAAATTAATATAAGTTAGTCTTAATATCCAAACTTGTTAATTTAAAGCATAAAATCCAAACTTGTTACTAAAAAAGTTAGTATTTAAACCCGTTACTATCGTCAAACCACATGAACTATCTATGTAATTAACTCATATAATTATTTAGTTTTGATGCAATGGATAAAAAAGCAAAAAATAAAATAAAAATAAAAAACTCGTAGCAATTCGTTTTTTGGGACTCATACGTTAGCTGTATATATGTTTCACTAGTTTTAGTAACATGTATATTACACGGGTTAGGTTTAGTAACCTGTATATTACACCGGTTAACTTTAGTAATCCTTGTATTACACAACGGTTAAATACGATTCTAAATACGCAACGGGTACAAAAGTTACTCGATTTTAAATATAATTTCGTTCCGTTGGATCAAACTCTCTCAACGTTTGAGCTCCTCCTGAACGGATTTGTGTTGGACATGTTGCACCTCAATAAGGAGATTTATAAGTCTAGTAAATTAACTAACAACTCCCTAAAAAAAATAAGGTGTAGCAATTAATGTGGTTTCTTTTCAACACATGCATATACATGTGTATCACAAAACGAATTATGGTTGTACTGCCGATTCGATGGCAGTTCTTCAATGTCGTTATCTTTCGGCACTTCAATCGGCGATACATGCACCACATAATTAGGAACTCGTAGTGGTCACTGGTCCTCTTCTCTACTGCTCTCTCAATCGCCTCCATTGCCTTCATCTCTAAATCCCTGATTTCATCTCTTTTTCTCACACGTAAAAGGGAAAAAGATTCTTATATTAAAATTGTATATTTATATTTTCCATAAGATTCTTTGTTGTGCATATAGATTGCATGATTATTAACTGCGTAATCATGAAAATAACTTGCGGAATTATTATTTATAAATTGAGTGATTTTAACTTGTGTACTATGAAGATAACTTGCGTAATAATTAATATAACTTGCATAAATATTAATATAATTTGCGTAATTATTAATATAACTTGCCCAATTATTAACTTTATATGCGTAATTGTGGCGCGGATAAAATTACCCATGTCGCAAAAGACACGTATCATGCCCTGATTATTCCGTACGTTTCGAATGTAAATTACAATTTGTATAGTAACCGGCCCCATTATTTATGATATCTTATATATTAAAATTGTATATTTATCTTTTCCAGTAAGAACATATAATAGTTGGCGTTTATGCAAAACTGCATATAAAACGTATCCAAATATGTATTAAAACTAGGTTTAATAAACCCGTGCAATACACAGGTTGAATAAATAAAATATTAATATAATAAAATAACATTTTAAGATATGATATGACTGAAATTACGTATAAGAAATAACTATAAGTAATAAAACAGTGATATCAACTTTTTAAAATTTTGTTTTAATTATATTTTCCAAAATAAAAAATAAACATTTTGTTCTAAAACAAAACGTATAAAAATGTCAATTTTAAAAATTTTCTTATTATAAATCCCAAATTTAATTTTTTTTAAATTGAATTTTGAAAAACACCAATTTAAAAATATTTCGTATTTATAAAAAGAAATTATGCTTTAGAAAAATTTATATTTTTTATAAAAATATTTATTTTAAAATAATATTAATAAATAGATCTCTTTTTTAATTTACTAAATCTAAAAGTGTGTTAAATAATATTATTAGTAATTAAGATAATTAATTAATAGGAGAGATGCGAGAAAATTTTGATTAAGATGATTGTGGTGCTGTCATATGACATTTAAAGTTACTTTATTATTAAATTAGAAAGATAACTTGAAGTTATTCCTTTTATCATTTTTATCAAACCAAATTCAATAAATAATGAATATTAACAAGTTAGTTGTGAAATAAAATGGACATAAATCTAATTTATGAAAAATTTAATTACCCTTCTATAAAATTAGTGATTGATATAAAAGAATACGGATAAAATTAGTGTGTATGTCTCAACAATGAAGTAGTTGGTTCACTTCTAGCTTAAGCATTTAAAATTATATAATATAGGGTGCAACTTGTACAAGTCTTCTTGTACTCTTGTGACTCTTTACTCGATATATCAACTCTTGTTGCACATGGATGATACATGATGGAAAATAGGTGCAGATCACATATAATAGAATTCTTTCATAGACTTGATATGTTTATTAAAATGATTTGTAAGCATATGGCACACTGGGAACTAAACCTTATTTTTTTCGACAAAATTGCATCAAGAAAGCGATACAAGTAAAAAAGACCTAGCTTTGTCCAAAATGCATCGCAACTTTATGTAGTACCCAAAAAAAATTATAATAATAAAAACTTACGACTAAAGAACAGGTGCAAAAAGAAACTGTGAATTGGTAAGAAATTGACATCCTAAACTAGTTAATTAGTGGTTTAATAATGATTGTATAAGAATAAAACTAAGCATTATTGTAGCCAATTGAAGTATGATTTAAAGAATTTTTGCAGACTTTTAAGTATGGGGAATAATTGAACTTTTGAGTATGGGGGAAAATTGAACTGAATTAGAACAATGAAATTTTGCAATTATCAGAAACCATTTGGTGATAATTTTTGACAAATCAAAAGCTAGTACAGAAGGTTACTACAATATTAGGTATCATGATAATAAAATTCAACGTCTTAGTGATGATATGTAGGATGGAATAATCAAGTAAAATGCGGGAATTTCAAGTTTGATTATAAGAGGAAACCATATGGGTATTTAAAGGCTGGAATAAGAAATAAAAAGGATTAATAAAGATTGGCCATCTTCAAATTTGGTAATCACTTTGACTTAACAGCCTGCTGTACATGAGAGCTTTGTGTAGATTGGGGTATATTATTTATGTTAAAATGTGTAGGACAAGAAGGTTGTTGGATCATAACTTCAACGGTTTTCATTCTCATAAATTTTTAGGTATTTAAATTGTTCAATGGGTTTATGTAGAAGTTGAAAATAATAGTTTGAATAAAAAAGAATATAGTGATATTGGATATTTAGAAACAAATTAATAATAACAATGCATTCTGGTTTTGAGAAAATAAAAATAGTACGTTGAGATGAGTTACAAAAACCGATAGTAGGAGCGAGGGTGTAATGGTGCTGATTATGATATAGGTACAAATCAAGGAGAACCGTTGACACTTGGTTTAAACATCGAGTAAGGGTGAGTCATGTTAACATTCTTAAAAATTATGATACATACTTGTCATTAAAATGTAATTGTATAAAATGCACTAAAGATCTTGAAAGAAGGTGTGCATGGTAAAGATCATGTAAAACAACTCATGAAAAATATACGCATAATCGTTACTGTTTATATGCGAGTTAAAGTGCTAAACTTCATATTTATATTTGTATCTATGTAGAAGCCGGATAAGCATATATGGTCTAAATCTCGCATTAATAGCTTGTTAGAGTTGTAACTAGTTATATGCAAGTACTTTTACATTTCAAGATACATTTGAAACTGTTTTGCTTAAATATATGTTCATGAACTAACCGGCATAAGCTGTTTTTTTTAGTGTGTATTACATGTAAATACAGTTAAGTTGAATAATATTTTTCTCATAATAGAGTTTACAAGTATCTAGGTGCTTCGGTTAATGAGTTATTGGATCAAAATAAATTTTAAAATGTTAAGAGAACATTTACTAACCACCGGTACACATCTATATGTTAAAATTGTTCATCAAATTCCTTAATAATTGAAGTGAATCTGCATTTGAGTGTGATGCTTGACTGTTACAAGCATCTTGTAGGTAATTTGACAGCGTCAGATAAATTTGTTTGAAATTTATGTATGAAATGAAAAAAAAAAGGTGTAGCAATAATAAAGAACATGAGTAGTACATATTACCATGTGATGCAAACTTCACTTATAATGACAATGGAACAAACAACTTTACTCATAATGAAAATGAAACAACAACTTCACTCGTTACGAAAATAGAACAAACAACTTCACTAAAAATTAATGGACTAATTTATTACATTAGATATGTTTGTGATACCAAATCTCGTCCGAGGAAAGGAACATATATATGTTCTACATGATGATTAACCTGAAGAACGTAATTAGAAAGAGAACATACTTCCACCTCCACCTGATGCATTGAACAAACAACTTCACTCGTAATGAAAACAAAACAAACAATTTCACTCATAAGGGACACACAAGAAACTACATCATATCACTTGTACTGAAAACCAAACAAACAACTTCACTCATAATGAAAATGGGCTTACGTTTGCAATACCAAATCTCGGTTGGGGATATATTCTTCACGATCATTACCCTTACAAACATAACTAGAAGGAGATATTCAGACCATGAAACTTTTCTTTAGTGATTTCATCCAAAGTAAGACTCATTTCATCGGTTAGATGATTCCTCCAATCACCAACTTTACCTTCCCTAAACAACAAGTTGCGCGGTAAATGCTCACGTACTTTCCCATGCTTATTAATCTCTCTTAAATTTTCAAAACTACAAAGTCTTATAATTCCTCGCACCACGCCTTCGGCCTCTTCTTCCTCTGTGAAGGGGAAGCCCAAGAACTTCGCAATTCGCTTCACATTGTTCATGGTATCCATTGTCAAGTCCTCGTACGTTAAGAACAAAACATTTTTCTGGGGTTCTAAAGTAGCCGCCTTATGGTAGCCTTTTACATGATCCCAGTAAGGTCCATCTAGCATGACACCTTTACTAAACAACTCAAACGCCTCTTCGAATGTCAATTGACCACGCGATTTGTCTCTTAACTTATTTGCAAAATGAAAGTTAGAGACAAAAACATCTTTAGGATTTCTACATAAGTAAACTAGTCGACAATTAAGATCAAGAATGGATTGAGGCAATGAAGTGTAGGGAATATGAGTACCAAAGAGACGTGGTGATTCTCCGTCTACATAAGTAGGAGTATTTTTAAAAATATCAGTTTCAATATAGGGTACACATGTGTGGGGATCGGACACAAGGAGAGGGTGACTTGAGGCAACATTATCTTTATACCTGTTTCTGTTCACCAAAGCAAACGCGAGCGCCTTGAGCCATGTTGTACCACATTTAGGTAGTGTGGCCAAGTAGATGTCAGTTGGTTGAGCTTTGAACGTGTCTTGTAAGGCCATCACAGCTTCGACTGCCATTGTACGCTTCGATGGATACCAAAAGCCTTCGTACATGTGTACATGTGCGTTTACCCAATCTTTCTCCTTTGGAAGTGATGCAACCTTATCTTTGTATCTCTCGTATATAAGGGCCCTATTTTCCCTTTCTTCTTCTTCAACAGTACGTTTAGTTATAACAGGAGGAGGATCGGAAGCATGAGAAGCTATAGGCATTGACATTTGAAGGTTGCTTTGTATGGAATCAAATAAAGTTTTCTTATTTATAGAGAGAAAGGAAATAATTTCATTTATTTTATATATTAAGTTTTGTATTGGTATGATTGACATCATACTGTATAATATATAGACAGTATGGATGCTATGCTATGTTTTTAAACCAATCACATTCTGTGTAGGGGTGCTAAAAATGATATCTAAAATTATCCCAACTCCGATCTGTATTTGAATCCAAATGATATTTATACAAGAAGTGCACGCTGGCAGTCCCTATCACTAACAGGTAGAGCTGGCAAGACGGGCGGGTCGGGTTGGGCAGGGTGACGGGTTAGGATGGTTGCGGGTCAGGATGGGTGCAGGTCAGAATGGGTTGCTCTACAAATAGGTTATTTTGATTCGGGTCAGGATGGGTTTGACAAAAACAGATACGGGTTAGAGTGGCCCATTGTAAAAGTTGGATGGAAGAACACAACTTAGAGCGGCAACAATGGAGCTCTTTTAAGAACTAATTAACAAATTCTATTGATAGACTTTTTAGCCAAAAATTAAAAGAGTATAGTTACAATCTTCAAACCCTATATCAAAAGGTGAAAGGAATATTGATCAGAAGTTTGTAATAGATCGCTAAAGATCAAAAATCAAAACGAACATATGATCCGAAATCAAGATGAACACATTCCATTGATAGATCCTTTTTCACACTAGAGTTTATTAGCGGCTCAATTATTATGTTTATCATTTTCTTTATTTGCATGAGTTTCTTGATCCTAAAGTTTAGGAGATTGTTTAGGTTTAGCTGTTGATTTCCTTTCTTTATAAACCGATGTAATCTCTGTTGCAAATCAAGGGTTAATTCAAAATTCAATATGGTTATCAGAGCCATGTAACTCTCCAATTTTTTCTCCTCTCCTCTCCTTCTGATCTTCATCGCCGGTAAACCATGACCGACGCCCCCATCATAACCAACCCTCCCCCACCGCCGGAAAAGCCGGCGCCGGAAAAGCCCTCTCTCCACCCGGCTTACACCGTAACCAACATCACCACCAAAATCCGTACGTTAGACGGTAAAAAGGTGACCTACTCGGCGTGGGTCAAGCTCTTCAATTTGCACCTCCGTGCCTACAAGGTGCTGCACCACATAGACGGTACGAATCCACCAGCGTCCACCGATCCCACTTTTGCTGCATGGTCCGAACTTGACGCCCTAATTCTGCAGTGGATATTCAGCACCGTCTCCGACGACATCCTTGCCCGTGTCCTTGAATCGGATCAAACCGCACGCTCCGCTTGGCTCAAAATCCAGGAGATCTTCATCAATAATAAGCAGGCCCGTGCCATTACTCTTGAAACCCGGCTCTCCAACACCACCCTAAAATCTTGTACATCATTTGAAGATTACTGTCAGACCCTAAAAGACCTGTCGGAGCAACTCAAAGACGTTGATCAGCCCGTCACTGAAAGTCGCTTGGTTATCCAAATGGTTCGTGGATTGTCGATCGAATTCGACACCATCGCTGCCCTTATCAACCGCGAAAAACCTTCGTGGGAGGTCGCTCGCAGCATGATCGAAGACGAACAATCACGACAAGCTGCCCGCTCCGACCCGTCCCGAGAAAACGTCCTCGTTCACTCTCAATCGTCCAACCAGCCGGTTCAAAACAAATCGCCCTACCCAAATGGCTATCGTGGCCGGAACTATGACCCTGCCAAAGCCGCCTTGGGTCGTGGCGCTCAGGCCCGAGGGGGACGGTTCGGATCAACATCTTCACTGCGGACCGAAACACCCTCCTCTAATGTTGGCCGAGGCACATCCCAGCCCACCCAACCTTCTGCCCAGCCCTCTCTACTTGGCCCGCCTCCACAAAACACCTGGCCCAATCCCTTCCCATACCCTCACGGCCCCGTTTGGACTCCCCCTCCCTCCCCTTACCCATCGAACCCAGCTCACTATTCAATACGGCCCCCTTACCCTTATCCACAATACCACCAAGCCCATCTAGCAAACCAACCCAACCCATCCCACGGTCCACCATCGACTCCATACTCTAACAACGCTCTTTGCCCATCCGACATTGGTATGGCAATGTCCAACCTAAGCCTCGACTACACCGATCCTCAATGGAACATGGACACCGGAGCTTCCTCTTACATAACTGCGGATAAAGGTACAATTTTATCTCCCTCTTTATTACCCGTTCGCCCAATTTTTGTCGGTAATGGTGAACGTTTACCAATTTGTGGTTCCGGTAATGGCCTTATCAACCTACTAAACAAAACCTACAAACTTACCAACATTTTACACTCACCCTCCGTTATCAAAAATTTGCTCTCTGTTCGTAAATTTACTACTGATAATCAGGTGTCTATTGAATTTGATCCCTTTGGTTTTTCTTTGAAGGACCTCAAGGATGGACGCCTCCTTTCCCGCCACAATAGCAGTTGAGATCTCTACCCCTTCACCAAGCTCGAGTTCTCCTTGCTATCATCATCTTCGCATCCTCCTTGGCATGAACGTCTTGGTCATCCGGGCGCCCATGTCTTGAAGCATTTATCTAGTTTTTTGCATTTTTCGTCTAATAAAGTAGTTGGCAATTCTATATGTTCTTCATGTCAATTGTCAAACAGCAAACGTTTACCATTTGTTGATTCTGTTTCCGTTACATTTAAACCATTTGATATTGTGCATTGTGATTTGTGGACGTCACCTGTTCTTAGTAATTCGGGTTACAAATATTACATGGTCTTGATTGATAATTTTTCTCATTACATTTGGGTGTTTCCTTTAAAATACAAGTCAGACACATTCCCCACCTTTGCAAAATTTTACCAACTCATTCTCACCTAATTTAACCTTCCCATAAAATCATTCCAATGCGATATGGGTGGTGAATTTGACAACAACCACTTCAAAACCTTTGCTTCTAAACATGGCCTTCTCTTTCGTTTCTCGTGTCCACAAACGTCACAACAAAATGGACGTTCGGAACGCATGATCCGACGCCTAAATGACATAATCCGTGCGCTTCTAATTCATGCTCATCTACCCCCTCAATTTTGGGTAGAAGCTCTCCACACCGCTGCTTATCTTCATAACATACTTCCCACCTCCCGTCTTCACTTCAATACCCCGGCCTTTACTCTTTTCTTTCGTCACCCTTCATATACCCACATCCGCACCTTTGGTTGCGCATGCTACCCCAACATGTCAGCCACCCAAGTCCATAAACTCTCACCTCGTTCCGTAAAATGCGTCTTCCTTGGTTACCCTTCGGATTTTCGAGGATATCGATGCTACAACCCCTCAACGGGACGGGTGCATCTATCTCGTCATGTGGTCTTTGATGAAACCGATTATCCTTTTCAATCTCTTGTTACCAAACCCTCATACACGTTCCTCGATGACCACACCCCTATCTCACCTATTTTCCGTTCATCTAATTTCCCAAATCCTTCCTCCTCTCTCCCAAATTCCGTCAATACAGGCTCATCCCCTTCGGCTCAAACCACCCCTACATCTCCTACGGCCCAAACTGACACCCCATCCAACACCGTCCCACCCCCTTCGCCCCAATCTACTGCCCAATCCCAGCCCACATCTCCTACTGCCCAATCCCAGCCCACTTCCTCTCTACCTTCCGCAAACCCAACGGACATCACACCCCACCATACTGCTTCCCATGACCCACCACCCAATCCAAACACCCATTCCATGCAAACCCGATCCAAACGTGGCATCATTAAGCCAAATCCTAAATATAATCTCGCTGCCACAACTAATATTTCCCCACTTCCTAAATCACCACTTAAGGCTTTAACGGACCACAATTGGAAACGGGCCATGAACGACGAATTTACGGCGTTAATGGATAATAAAACTTGGGATTTAGTACCCAAACCGGACAATCAACCCATCATCCGGTCCATGTGGCTCTTCCGTCACAAGTTTAAACCCGATGGTACACTAGACCGATACAAAGCAAGGCTCGTTTGTAATGGCAAATCTCAAACAATTGGGGTGGATTGTATGGACACCTTTAGTCCGGTGGTCAAACCGGCTACTATCCGAACCGTCCTTTCCCTAGCCGTCTCAAACAATTGGCCAATACATCAATTAGATGTCAAAAACGCTTTTCTCCATGGCACTCTTAACGAAACGGTCTTTATGCATCAACCATGCGGGTTCGTTGATCCACGAAACCCAAACTTTGTGTGCCGTCTACGGAAGTCACTCTACGGGTTAAAACAGGCTCCAAGAGCATGGTATCATCGTTTCTCGGCCTTCATCACTTCTCTCGGGTTCACAAACAGCACATGTGACACGTCATTGTTTATCTTCAAGCGGGGTTCGAACATGGCGTATTTGCTTTTATATGTCGATGATATAGTTCTCACCGCCAATCATCCGTCGCTACTTAAACATTTTATCCATCAACTCTCGGCTGAATTTGCAATGACGGATTTGGGAAACTTACACCACTTCCTCGGGATTATGGTCACTAGGGGCACCAAATCGCTTTTCTTGTGTCAAACCCAATATGCATGTGATATCCTCCATAGAGCTAACATGACAACATGCAAGCCTTGTCAAACGCCTGTCGATACAAACGCAAAACTTAGCGCTACGGAGGGCACACCGTTACCCGATGGATCTTTGTATAGAAGCTTGGCTGGGGCGCTCCAATATCTTACAATCACTCGACCTGACTTAACATACGCCGTGCAACAAATTTGTCTCTTCATGCATGCCCCTCGTGATTCGCATTTGGAGTTTTTAAAAAGGGTCCTTCGATACGTGCATGGTACACTCGACATGGGCCTCACTATTTCTGCCTCTACTTCACGAACTCTCACGGCTTATTCCGACGCTGATTGGGCAGGTTGCCCCGACACCCGTAAGTCCACCTCCGGCTACTGCATCTTCCTTGGTGACAACCTTCTATCTTGGTCCTCCAAACGCCAACCAACCATTTCACGCTCTAGCGAAGAGGCCGAATACCGCGGAGTCACCAATGCAGTCGCTGAAGCCACCTGGATCCGAAATCTGTTGCTCGAACTCCACGTCCCTCTTCAGGCCGCTACGGTAGTTTTTTGTGACAACGTTTCTGCCATATACCTTTCTCAAAACCCCGTGCAACATCAACGTACTAAGCATGTCGAATTGGATATTCATTTTGTACGGGAAAAGGTCACTCTCGGTCACATCCGTGTGCTACATGTTCCGTCAAGCCAACAATTTGCGGATATCTTCACCAAAGGTCTGCCTCGTTACTTGTTCAACGAATTTAGATCCAGCTTGAAAGTTTCATCAACTCCAACATCAAGCTAAGGGGGACTATTAGCGGCTCAATTATTATGTTTATCATTTTCTTTATCTGCATGAGTTTCTTGATCCTAAAGTTTAGGAGATTGTTTAGGTTTAGCTGTTGATTTCCTTTCTTTATAAACCGATGTAATATCTGTTGCAAATCAAGGGGTTAATTCAAAATTCAATAGTCATGTCAAGGTAGAGCAAAATTTACATACAATTGCAAAAGAATTATGAGTAAGGCCTCACCAAGACCGGCTTAAGAAGCACATAGACACTAGAAATTTTTTACTATTGCACGTGTTGATAAACCTGAAATCCAACCAATTCAAGTTATGTTACGTGGAGTCGGATTAAATTTAACTACTTGGCAAGTTAAATGAACAACATAAACCTTATCAAGATTTTAGCTATATGTAATGGGCATCATTTCTCGCCTCAGTCCCTGGGCGGCTCTCGAACTCTCGGTTCTTGAAGGGGATTAGGCGGCAGTTGAAAGAGCTGCTCGAAAGCTTGACGAACAAGGAAAAGCCAATATATCTTTATCTATTTTTATATAGATTTTTTTTCAGTAGTTGAAAGAAACCTTCTTTTGAGATAGGACAAGTCTTTCATTTCTCTTCCCGCCAAGTAAGTAAATTTGTGAGTTTAGCTTTATTGTGACTCACTTGATACTTCGATCTAATGCTCTTATTTGTTAATATGAAAATACAATATATACGTATCTGAAAAAGGTTTAAAAAAGAAAAGAAGAAGCTCCTCAGCAAGCCACCAAATGTTTAACCATAGTTGATCAGATCGATGAGACTCAACAAGTTTGACTTCTTCACAGACTATTATTTAACATTAACTTTTTAACTGTTAACATGAGATTAAAAAGTAATATTGGTATTAAAACATGTTGAGCATGGGAGGAACTTTTACAAAAAAAAAAAAAAAAAAAGTTGCGAGCGCTCAAATTTCATTGTCAACTTGTTAACATTTAAATATGCTAGATGTAAAATAATAATCTGTTATTTCTCAAGGAGATTATGCAACACTCTATATTCAAATAGGCATGAGAGATTTGTTTTTGTCACAAGCCACTACAAAGAATTTCACTAATAGCGGCGATATTTGTCGCCGCAAACAACCCACTTTATCGTCGATATTCAACGGTCATATTTGTTTAATTCTGGTGGGCACAAACGGATCGTTGATCAATAGCGGCGACATGTCGCCGCTAAAGATGCCGCCGCTATTGATGTCGCCGCCAATATATGTTGTCGCCTACATTTAACGAATCTGCTGTTGCAACAAGGAAAGATATCTCAATTCATAGTACTAGCTTATTAATGTTCTCAAGAAACAATACCCTATATTTGATCATTTAGATGGACCTTGCTCAACATACAAACTTCTTTTTGCAAGTTCATACATTTCTTCATGTTCATATTGGCAAATAGAAGAACTACAAAGTTCTAAGAGGTTGAAAAAAGTTGAGATGGGATCGAACATGCATGTAATATATATCACAAATAGTGTCTAGCGCACAATATTACACTACCAAGAATAAGAGTTATGGCATCAAAAAAGTCGTCGCTATAGCATAGAAAAGTTGTCACTATAGACTCTAGCAATGACGTTTAGTCACCATTTAGCTGTCGCAATTAATTCGTCGTAGATGGTCAAAAAAATCATTGCAATGGATGTGGATCAGTAGACATAGCCCCGCTCTCTAGCCGGCTGATCCTCGACAGATGCGGCGGCGCGAATTTCTCAATATGAGAGAGCTATTTTAAAGAGACGGGACACAGAATAAGACCACTTAGATCAACATACTATCTCAAAAGGTTGTTGGGACAAAAAGACGAAACTTAAATACAAAATAATAAATTATAGACTATAGCGATGACACGTCACCGTCATAAGAATTAGGGTCCTTAAAATGGTTTATCTTTATAATAGCAACATATCATCGCTATAGATGTTGTTTTTCTTATTTTCTATGTTTTTAGGTTTTCAAAATACATTTAACCGGCCAATTCTAATTGTCCAATATGTTCAAACTCAATCGTTAACATTCTAATATAAAAAAGTGATGCCTGTCAAATTATATAATAATTGTTCCAATACATCGTAAAAAACGTATGCACAGGTCAAAAATCTTTTAAGGTCTATAGGAGAATTGTTGTCACTATAGCGTCATCTTTTAAAGTGACGTTTGTAGTCGTTGTATGTGTCATCGCTATAGGTGCACTTTGTTTTAGTGTTACAGATAGACTATTACGACCAATATTACAATGTATACATTTGTTCCTCATGATCCTTAATTATTGAGAGAAACGTAGGCTTGCAAAGTCACAACCTTTTCCACCTCTCACCTATATGTTCAATCACATTCTTACTTTTTAGTTCTTATTTGACTAATGCAATATATATGATTACATCGATAGAGATTGCCACTATGCACAGTCGTTACATCATAACAGTTTATGCTCTGACACATAAGGAAATTACTTTAGCTCATGGCTTGAACTCAGTTCATTCCCATCTATTTATTTATGCACCATGTGAGTTTACATATATGTAAACGTTTATTTTTATATTTCCATCCAAAAAGTTCCCTACTTTACGAGTCATTTGTATCTTTAAACATATATAATTATCAAGAAAGCTAATTCGAGAGGTTCTTCCCAACCTTTTAAGAAGATTAAAAAGCTGATAAGAAGAATGAAGAAAAGTTATACAGGTATATATGCATGTATGTATGTACATGTGTTTGTATGTATGTATATGGGAAAAGTAAAGTAGTAATTCCTTAAAAAGATTAAGTAGAGTCTTTAAAAAGCAAAATCAATAATGCAAGGTAGGGGTAATATTGCTGGAATTGACAAGAAAACAAAGAATAGGACAAAGTTTTGTAACGTCAGAGACATACCCTCCTCCTCATGTTTCCCTTGATGGGTTTGAGCTACCTACAAAGATAGATAGAGGCCCAATATCATCTCATCCACATCTCTCTCATTCTCTCTCCCTCTCTCTCTCTCTCTCTCTCTCACACACACACACACACATACATACATACACACAGAGAGACAGACAGGAAGACACACAGTCGCTTCTTAAACTTGTACGAAATGGGTTGTCTTTTGTTTCGGTATGTTTGTACTCAAGTGAGTGGATTCTTGTGTGAATGATCATCTTTGAGAGTTGGCTATACTTGTAAACAACCCTCTTGGAGAACAAGTCAGGTTTGAGCTTTTTCACTTTTGATTTTTAGTTACATCTATCTATCTATCTATGCATCTGTCTGTCTAACTTAATTATTAACTTATTCTTTGATTCATCAACTTATTGTAACATTTGTTTCTTCTTCTTCAGTTGTTGCTATAGGTTTGTTAGTTGTTTCAATTCTCAGATCTGTGTGACATGGATGCAAGAAAGTTGATCTGTAATATATGAAAAGAACAAAGTAATTAATCCAGTTCATTTAATAAGTGATAAAGAGAGAGAAAGAAAGATGAAAGGCATCTTTTTGGATGACAATATGTCAAATTTAACATCTGCATCAAATGAAGCAAGCCTATCTTCATCAAGCAACAGGAATGAAATTGGTACTATGTACCCTCCACCACAGATGCATCAGTCCTTTGCTTCTGTGCCAATCAGTACCAACAACCAAATTCAATCAAACAAGAAAAAGCGTAATCTTCCAGGCAATCCAGGTAATTAAACTTATTACATACTTTTAGTTATTATTATTATTATTATTATTATTATTATTATTATTATTATTATTATTATTATTATTATTATTAATATTATTAATCGCATCTTACTTGCAACAGTTTCTCTATCTCTATCATCATCGTGCGATAGAAGCACTTGTTGTGTATATACATGTATTGTCAAGAACTTTTTTTTTGTAGATTTGTTAGCCTATGTTTGATTTTTTATGATTTGAATTGGAGAATTTAACAACACATTGAAACTTTCTATTTTGGGAATGGAAAAGATCCAGAAGCTGAGGTGATAGCTTTATCTCCAAAATCACTTATGGCAACCAACAGATTCATGTGTGAGATTTGCAACAAAGGGTTTCAAAGAGACCAGAATCTACAGTTACACAGAAGAGGGCATAATCTACCGTGGAAACTTAAGCAAAAATCTAAACTAGAGGTGGTTAGGAAGAAGGTGTATGTGTGCCCCGAGCCGAGTTGCGTGCACCACGAGCCATCAAGGGCGCTTGGAGATCTTACCGGTATCAAGAAGCATTTCTCGAGAAAACACGGTGAAAAGAAATGGAAATGTGACAAGTGTTCAAAGCGATACGCGGTTCAGTCAGATTGGAAAGCTCATTCCAAGATCTGTGGCACACGAGAGTATCGGTGTGATTGCGGTACCCTTTTTTCAAGGTAATTAAGATCACCCCATATTGATCAACATATAGTTTTGTTATCATATAGGCAATGTGGGGATCAACTAATAATAAAGCTGCAAGAATGTCACAAGCGGAATAGTAGAAGACATAAAGAATATATTTTTTTACTTTTTATTCTAATCATCTTCAATTTAATTCAACACTTCCACAACATGAAATGTACACATTAAAAGATTCAAAAGCATATACTCCGTACATCAAATATATAAGATTAGAACTAGCTAGATAAAAGTTAATAAGTATGCTATTATTGATTTATTTCTCAATGTTGCTACCTTTTTATGTATCAAAAAGTATAATGATTGATCAAAATGTTGTTATTTTTTTGTACCACAGGAGGGACAGTTTCATCACTCATAGAGCTTTTTGTGATGCATTAGCAGAAGAAACAGGAAGATTTTCATCATCATCATCAACCTTAAACCACCTTCCTCTTCATCTACCGATAAGTTTTCCGCTAAAAACAGAACCGCAACTTCTCCTACAATCACCACAACTTAGCTTCAATGTAGGGTCAAGTACTCCCCAACATAATCATCAACTACCATCATGGTTAAATCATCATCATCAACAAGAACAACAACAGCAGCAGCAGCAGCAACAAGAAAACCCTAACCCTAATACTCTTCATCTTCCTTCACCTTCTTCTCTCATGTCTGCAACTGCATTGCTCCAAAAAGCAGCTCAAATGGGTGTAACCATGAGCAATCCTGCACCACCTTCCACTGGTTCTACCACTGCATCCATTATTCTACCAGGGTCCCGCCAAACCCTACAGCATGATGATCACATGTGTGCACCTCTACTATCATCTCATCATCATCCTTCTGGACTATCCAATTTGTCCTCATCAAGTGATAATCATCATCATGTGATGTTGGAAGCAAGCATAGGGTTCTCTAATGTCACCACTAGCTGTATGGACCATCTGCTACTTAATCCCAATTCACTGACATCTACAACTGTAGGATCAACCAACATCCATGATATCTTCAATGGTATGCTCAATCCCACAAAGAAAGATCAAAACACCTACCAACAAACAGTTTCAAACACGCGAAAAGACAGCGCAAGCGCGATCAACAACGAGTTAACTAGAGACTTCTTGGGTCTACAAGCATTCCCCAATGCTACTGATCAACAGTTTCTCAACATGAGTGGTCTTGATGATCACATGAATCAGCTGAATCAGACCCACAATCAGAACCAAATCCCATGGCAAGGTTAATTAGAGATGAATTGATCAATGCAACACACATGCACCATTTGTGGTGCTCTTTAAGCTCTTCTTTCTGCAACTTTTTTGCTTTTGAATTTGTTTGTAGTGATGAACACCGAATTGAACCCAATTTTCCATTTTGATGGTTCGGGATTGAAGATTTCTGAAAGCTACAAATGGTTGTAGTGTTTTAAGTATTACAGTTGTTCTACACTAGGTGTGTGTGTGTATATGGTGAACCACTTTAAAGAAACAAAAGAATAGAAAGGAAAAGTGGTTCTTTGTGCTGTAAATCAAAACACGTACTGCCTATAAAAAACTGTTGCATGCTAGGTTACTTAGTTATCACATTCTTGATAACCGTGCCCACTAACTTGTACACTCTCATAATAAGTTTGTTTATCATACATGATACATAGATATAAATTTTCCTAAAACAAATAAACATGACCAAGTATTTTATTCAGCTGTTTAGAATTATGAACGTTTGTTTAATTATGTTTGTTTATTAGTGTTTGTTTATTTAATGTTACTTGTTTCTTCTATGTTGTTTATTAACTTTTGGTTACATTTGTTTATTTATTTATGTTTTTTTTTCGTTTAAATTTATTGTTTTTAAATTTATATCTTACTAATATTAAGTTAAAATTAAAATAGTTTTGTAATTTGAAACCATTGTTTAAGTTTTCAATTAAATTTATTTATTACTAACATAAAAAAGATAAAAAAGGCGTACCCGGTGCATGAAGCTCTCGATTTGCGCAGCGTCCGGGGAGGGGCCGGATCGCGAAGCGATCTGATGTACGCAATCTTTCCTTGCACAATTTTGTAAAATTTGAAGTTCATAATTCTAAACATAAAAAAAATGATTTTTAATTTGCACTTTAGTAGCCCGTTCTATCCTGCCAACAAGAAGTTCAATTTGAATCTTTTGCACTTATTTTTTCTTGGTTTTTATGTATATAAGTTGATTCATTTATATCCGTTTATTTATCTTTGTTTATGTTTATTTATATTCTTGAAATTGTTCATTTAGAATATTAAACGAACATAAACAACAAAACATGCTCATATTCTAAACAAACTAACACAAACATTGAAATCTTGTCCGTTTAAGTCTCATTTTTGTTATTTTGTTGACTTAATATAAGTTAACGAGTGAATTGAATAGAAACGAGCGTCATTTTGTATCATTTTAATTTACTATCATTAGAGGTGGCAAAATGGATGGGTTGAATTGGGTTGGTTGTTAGGTTAGGATGAATTTGGGTCAGGATGGGTTTGAGTTAGGATGAGTCATTTAGAAAAAAAAGTTAGGATGAGTTTGGGTCAATATGAGTTTGGATCAAGATGGGTTCGGA
>BJCN01312042.1:0-12677 GCA_018326445.1 Flaveria brownii
TAGAAAGAAATTAAGTTCCCCTATGGCACTCATTTCAAATCTATTCTTCATCAGCTTCTCAAAGTCTTTGCAGAGCTTTGGATTAGTTGACCCAACGATAATGTCATCTACATATACTTGAACCAACATTAAGTCATTACCTGTTCCTTTGATGAAGAGAGTTCCATCTATAGTACCCTTCTTGTAGAAAATTGACAGAGATACTAAGATAGTGTCTCATACCACTTCCTTGGAGCTTGGTGCGGCCCATAAAGAGCTTTATCAAGCTTGCAAACATAATCAGGATGATCTGGGTCTCCAAAGCCAGGTGGTTGTTTGACATACACCTCTTTATTAATCACCCCATATAAAAAATCACACTATACATCAAGTTGGTAGACCTTGAAGTCTTTGGATGCAACAAACGACAGGAATATCCTAACAGCTTCAAGTCTTGATAATGGAGCAAAGACATCAGTGTAATTAATTTCTTCTTCTTGTGTGCACCTTTGAACAACCAATCTTGCTTTATTCTTGATGACAAGTCCTTTACCATCTTTCTTTTTTCTAAACACCCATTTGGTTTCTATGATAGTCTTCCCTTAAGGGAGAGGGCATAGGCTCCAAACCTTTTGTCTTTTGAATTGATGTAACTCATTTTGCATTGCTTCAACCCAACTTCCATCCTTCAAAGCCTCATTAACTTTCTTTGGTTTTATCTGGGACAAGGAGCAAGAGTATAGACAAACATTTTTGTCATGGGTTTTTGCTCTTGTTCTCACCCCCTTGTCAATATCTCCAATGATGTTTGTGGTAGGGTGTGACTTATGGATTCTAAGTTGAGGAATCACAGCAAGTTGATTGGACACATCTAAATTTAAGAAGTTTAGATCTGGCAATGAAGTGTCTCCCACCACACCAGCACACTTATTAAGAGAAGCTTGTTCCAATGAGTGTGTGACATCATTGATGTTGTCTTCAATAGAGTGATTGTCAGCATCAAGAAACTCTTGATCACTTTCATCACTACCATTTCCTCCTATATTTGAAGTTCCTTTATTTCTATTCTGTGCCTCTGAGCTGGAATTTTCAAGCACTTCAGATTGATCCGCTTGATTTGTCATTGTTGTGGTGATAGGAGCTTGACCTGCAGGGTTAGTTACAACTGGAGCTGAAGTAGTATTCTTACTTGGTCTTCTCAGCTCAAATCTTGGGTTAGGATCTTCTGTTGATGTATTACCTGTAGATCCTAAAACATCTTCATAGGCTTTATTAAAATAATTGGTAACTAAATCAAGCTCAAATAGCCAATCAGGACCAGAACCTTTCACACAAGGAGTGTGCTCATTAAAGATCACATATGGTGATTCTTCAGCTACTCTAGTTTGAGATTATACTCTATAAGCCTTAACTTGGGAAGACTATCCAATAAAATGTTCATCATCTGATTTCTCAGCAAACTTGGCTATCTGATCTTTGGTATTCAAGATGGTCCAAGGACATCCAAATGATTTGAGGAAACCAATGAAAGGACTCCTTTTATGCCACAGCTTATAAGGAGTCTTACCATGAGTTTTGGCTACTAAAACTCTATTCTAAACATAACAGGCACTGTTGACTGCCTCTGCCCAGAAGGTGATGGGTTGTATAGAGTCAGATAACATGGTTGTTGTAGCTTCAATAAGTGTCTCGTTTCTCCTCTCAACAACATCATTTTGTTAAGGAGTCCTGGGAGCACTGTATTGTCTTGTAATACCTTTTTCATCAGAAAATGCATCAAGAATTTGGTTCTTGAATTCAGTTCCTTGATCACATCTTATTATTTTGACCTTGTGATCACATTGATTCTTAATTTTTAAAATAACGCTTTCAAGATCTTAGGGGTTTCATCATTAGTTTTAAGAAGAAGATCCAAGTGTATCTTGTGAAGTCATCTGTGATCACCAAACAATATGAGGTCCATCCTAGACTCATTACACTGATAGGCCAAAGAGATCCATATCAAATAAGTGTAGGGGAGTAGTGATGGAGTTTATCTCCTTTGGCTTGAAAGACACTTTGTGTTGCTTCCCTTTCAGGCATGCAACACAATGGTCATCACTTGTAAACTCTTTATTTGGCATTCCAGTTACCAAATCATTCTTATTTAATAAAGTTTACATGGCACATTGTCTTATTCCAGAAGAAAGACTTATCGTTTTTGGCTTTAGATAGAAAGCAAGAAACTTCTTCTCATGGGGATGTTTCTTGCAAGCCCATCTTGTACATGTTTACTTTCCTAGGGGCTCAGAGCAAGACATGCTCCTAAGGAATGACCACCCCAGGCTTGAGAATAATATACTCATGCTCAGTAAAGAACATGTTATATCACTATTCATAGAATTAGGATGTACTCAATAGGTTGTACCGAAGCTCTTTAACATAGTTTACCTTCTTAATGTTGAGCTTATCATTTATGACTTTGTCTCTTCCAGTGATGTAACCACCTTATTCTCCTCCAAAACATCTGGTCTTCCATCAAATCTTTCAAAGTTTTGAAGTAAAGAGCCATTGCCTATCATGTGCCTGGAACAACCACTGTCAATGATCCATATATTCCCTTTGGTCTTTAGCTATTACTGCATAGAAAGAGATGGTTAGTTACATTTGGAAACCCAATCCTTATTGGTCTTGGGCTTGTCTGAGTGAACTAAAGAAAATGCAACATTAATTGATCCTATACTCAATCTTTGAGAATTATTTGTTGTTATGGATGTGAACTTTTAGTCACATGGCCATCCTTTATCTTCCACACCATCTTTCGAAGACTAGACTAGGCCTTTAATACTTTGGAAGTTGTTAGGACCGTTTTCGTATGGACTACTAACGGATTCTACATGAGACCAGATCAAATAGTGCGGATTTCTATTTTATTGGTGATCCAATCAGTGAGAACGAACAACCTGATCGATCTAGCGATTAAACAAACGTTAAGAACGAGTTGGAATCGATCAGGAACGAACTATGAACTTGGATGGATGACTTGAGACGCTCTGGATGACTAGGGTATGATAGTATTCGAAGTGTTATGTTTTTCCACAAATTATGTGGTATTTATAAGTTTTCAGTGTCCATTCATACGACTGAACCATTAGCATGGTTCAGTCAAGCGACTGACTCATGCGCCTGACTCATACGCACGACTGAAGGTTCAGTCATGCGACTGAGTCAATCTTATGTCTTAGTCATACGACTGATCCAGTCACCTGGTTCAATCGTGCGACTGGTCCATAAGTATGGTTCATTCGTTCGTATGGTCCATAAGTATGGTCCATTAGCATGAATAACCACACGACTAAGTTGAACATATTTCTGAATTATTATTGACTTAGAACTTTGTACAACAACCTCAAACCTATATATAATGTTCATAAATATAAGTAATATCAATTATAATAAGAAGATGATATAAACAAAGACAATTAAACATCAAAAGCATATCATAATTCATTCAACGTTTTATTACATATGTGTAAAAAATGAAAGACATTTACATTGAAGAACATAAACTAGGAATAATGTATCAACAGAAGTTTTGATGACTTCTAAAGTTTCGGAGATAGGACCTTTGGAAGTTTTTGCATCCACTGCAGCAGACTTTAGTACTTCAGAAGCATTCATTTATTCTGAGACCAATGCTTCTTCCGAAGATAAGTTTGTACTTATTTTTTTACTTCACTTTTAAGTTTCTGAAAGGAATGGATTTTTCCTTCCGAATCTATCTTTTCTTCTTCTTAGAGGTTTTCTTCTTAATCATATGGATAGTGCTTTTAGGATTGTAGATACAATCCTTAGCAAAGTGAGAAGTACTACCACGCATGATGCATTCAGTTTGCATTTTTTTTGAGATTCTTCTTTTAAGTAGGAGGCTGAGATTAGGGTGAGGCTTGCTCTTGCAACTGGATGGTTTAGGCTGTGCAGCAGTGGTGCATATTTGATCAGCTTTCTTCTCTTGACCATGATGATTTAGACATGAACTAGGACTCCTGGTACTAGAGTCTTTAGTTTTCATCACTTCAAATCCAGCAAGTATAAAAACTTGTTTTTTCTTGGAGTTAAAGGTGGTCTTGATCTCTTAGGCTTTCTTTTATTTTCTTTTGGCTTCCCTAATCAAGTTCTTCGTTGTAGAGTTGGTCATCCTTGGTTCTTTCTTCTCTCCAGGAGAATAGTGACCCTTCTTAGGATGATATTTTTCACTCACTTTAGATCCATCTTTCACTATATGCTCTTCATCATCATCTTCTTCTTGGATGGGAACTATGAGGGGAAGCTCATCTTGACAAGTTTCACACCTTGCAAATCTCATAGATAATAATGTGTGTGGAGGATCTATCCCACTTGAGCCCAATCCCTACCTGTTTTGATAAAAAAAAATTTTGCATGCGAGGATGAAGATATAATGTTTTAGAAGGTTTACTCTTTGATAACACATTTGTATGCCTTAGCTTTGCTGATCAAAAGCTTAGCCTAGCATTCAGTTAACTTGGTAATGAGATCTTTGATTTGAGTCATGTAATTTGTGTGCTCATGCTTAAAACTATTTTCTCTAAATCTTATATTTCAAGTTTATAGTCCTTTTCAGCTATTTGAAAATCAGCTTTTCGAATGTTCAAGGATTCAAGATCAGATCTCACTTCCAAGTTATAGGACCTATATATATTTACTTTAGCAATGCATTTAGGAGTGAAAATATGTTCTGATACCTTCGCTTCTTCATGGTCAGCCATCAATGCTTGGCTAGGAGAAACATCTTCTACCTAGAAGCTCCAGTCAAAACCTATTTCTTTAACAGTAACAGCAGCTTGTTGTTCTGGTTGTCTTGGCTTCTTAGGTCTGGGAGCACCCTAAGTATAGTTTGGCCTAGATTATGCTTGGCCACCATTAGTTCTTGGTGACTTGCACTCCCTAGAAAAATGTCTCATTTGGTTACAATTGTAACACTTCGCTTTACTTTTATCCAACCCAAACTTTTCACTGGATACATTGCTGGGAAACTTTTTTACTATTCTCTTATAGAACTTCTTGGCTCTCTGAGTGAGAAAAGACATTTACTGGACTATATCCACATACTACAGATCATCTAGATGGATACAGTCCAAGTCTTCAAAAGTGAAGAGAAAGATACCACAACTTTCATCAGCAGACATAAAGGCTTGAGCAGAGCTTGTCTCTTGAAATGGATTCATTAGATATAGCTCTCCTTTGGTGTCTTAGGGAAGGTGATGAAAGAACCCTTTTGTGAGTTTTAAGGCTAGCAGATAAGATGATGTTGCGGTTCTCTACTATCCCTTTTAACCACATGAAGGGATGAAATTTACTGATTGTTGGAAAAGCTGCTTGAATTTTGTATGTTCATCTCTATCTGGTAGCCACTTAGGATACCATACAGCTCTATGAGAGTAAAGGTAGAGAGGTTTTCAGTTCTCTTAATATACACTAATATATCCATTGTCTAGGAAGATAGAAAATGAACTTACTCACAATGTCTTTATTCTCACCTTTTACTCCAACATCTATTCAAGTATCCATAATCTTAACATACCTAAATTATTATTGAGTCATGGTTTCACCTGTCTTGTAAGTGAAGTTCTTAAACTGTTGCTCATGAGGTCTTTATTAATTTCATTGGCTTCCTCAGACCACTCATACATAAGCTTCAGTGCATCCAGAGATGCTTAGCAGTTTTACACTTCTTAAAGTCTCTATAGTTAGAAGAGCAGTTTGGAGAGCACTCATAGCTTTCTGATCTACATCAATTTTCCTCCAATCTTCCTCAATGTATTCAACCATTCCTTTGGAATCATCCTACCTCCATCAATGGTTGAAGAGGTGCTTGGGATATGAGGTACTTCAACAATAGATCTCCACATCCTGCTGTCTTGAGACTTGATTAACCATTACATATGTTGGCAACAAGTATCGAAGTCATCAGGAGTGATCAGTGGAGACTTTGTCATGGTTTTGGTTTCCATATCAGCCTTTAAGATGGCCTCCATTTAAGCTGGTAAGTGTTTTGTGAAACTGAAGAGATCTAAGATGTTGACATCTTACAATCAAGAGCATAAAATGCTCTGATACCTATTATAGGACCGCTAAAGAGGGTCAATGCAACAGTTTCACAGTGTTAGAAGAGTTAAAACACTTATCATATCAAATAGGGAACCGGTTATAATGAAACAATGAACATAAGTAAAAGAAAAGTAACAAGAGCACTCAAATATGATTTTCAAGAATGATGCATATTGCTCTCAAGTTCTTACAAGTGTTGCAAAGCTTACATGAGAATACAAGTACTTGAGATACTTTATACTACATCCTACAGCCGATCATACATTAAAGGCCAGCTGCAAAAACCAATCTAGACAACAAGATCAATTAGTGACTATGACATGCCATAACTCACATCCTTATGTAATACAAAAAGGATAAAAGTCATAGTTGGAAAGTTACAAATTCTACATCTTAATCTATAGTTGACAAAAGTTTGGACTTTCCACCAACTCATGCTAGTTGCTGAGTCTTTAGAGATAGTAGCAGAAAGGTGTTTTAGCTTTTGTCAAAAGTGTGTCAGAGAAGACATGGCTTCTCTGTCTTTGAAAGAAATCAGTTTTGACTTTGGAAGACTTTGTCTTTGAAGCTTCGGAAGACTTCATCTTTGGCTTCAAAAGAATTGGTCTTTTGGCATCGAAAGATTTGATACTTAGTATAATTCACTAGATTTTATCAAATCTTACGAATTACTTTTCTTTTACTTCACATGTGCGTGTTGAGAGCTCTTTGGTTTCTCTTTGGTTGCATCAGCCTCTAAGAGTAATCCTTTTAAATTTGAACGACATTTTTCAAGCAAATTCTTAACGAACATCGAGCAAGTGTCGAGCGGCAAACGTTTTGTACAGCCCTAACGAGTATGGTGAAACCCGAATGTCAAGTTGAAAAGAGGATTCACATGTTTTCTTTTTGACAAAGGGTTTCCTTTCTATGAGCATTCACAGTGTATACAGTATCCCCATGTACATAATTATGTTAAAATTCACTATTTTTTTTCTCTTTTTTGTTAAGTAATTAATACTTTTATATACCTTTTTATTATATTTTTCTCTCTTCCACTAACAACAACTCTCAAAAATATTAAAAAAATTATAGGGACTTTACAGTGATTCCCTAAATATACAAATGAACAGTAAATTTTTTCTCTACTCGAGTAATAGACATTTACAATCATTTCTTATTATATAAATAACACACTCATACATTTGTAGAAAACCCACTGTGAATGCTCTAATATGTAGACATGTGTAAAATAAGGGTTTAAAATAAAGACTGGTTATAGTGACACCTCCTAATTAGAAATTATCACCCTCAGATTTTTATACTGGTCATATATCCCTATGTGTCATATAGATAGGTTGTATAACGTTATATGGGACGTAAAACTTATCTGACACCTACCTGAATTTTTTCTTATAGTCAATATCGAAATTTGTTATACGTATTGTATGGGACTATATGTGTCGTATAAGTGGTTATATAGGGTTATATGGGGCGTATAACCTTCCGACAACCCCCTTGAAATTTTCTCGTTCTCAATGTCTTCAACTGTATATGTTAGGACCATTTTCGAACGGAGTACTAACAGATTCTGCGTGAGACCAGATCAAATAGCACGGAATTCTAGTTGATTGGCGATCCAATCAGTGAGAACGAACAACATGATCAATCTAACGATGAGACAAACGTTAAAAACAAGTTGGAATCGACCAGGAACGAACTATGAACTTGGATGGGCGACTTGGGACACTCTGGATGGCTAGGGTATGAAAGTATTCAAAGTGTTATGTTTTTCCACGAATTATGTGGTATTTATAAGTTTTTAGTGTCCATTCGTACGACTGAACCATTAGCATGGTTCAGTCGTGCGACTGAACCATTAGCATTGTTCAGTCGTGCGACTGAACCATTAGCATGGTTCAGTCGTGCGACTGACTCATACGTCTGACTCATACGCACGACTGAAGGTTCAGTGGTGCGACTGTGCAAATCTTATGTCTCAATCATACGACTGATGCAGTCACCTGGTTCAGTCGTGCGACTTGTCCATAAGTATGGTTCATTCGTGCGTATAGATCATAAGTATGGTCTATTAGCATGAATAACCACTTGACTAAGTTGAACACATTTCTAAATTATTATTGATTCAGAACTCTGTACAACAACCTAAAACCTATATATAATGTTCATCGATATAAGTAATACCAATTACAATACGAATATGATATAAATAAAGACAATTCAACATCAAAACTAATATCATATTTCATTAAACATTGTCATTACATATGTATAGGAAATGAAAGACATTTACATTTAAGAACAGAAACTAGCTACAATGTATAAACAATATACGCTTCATATAGAGTTATAGGTGTTGTAGGTGTTGACATATGGAAAAGTGTGGTGTAATATTATGCCAAATGACCTAACCTATTTTATTTTATTATTCATATAAGATAATATTAGAGATATAGATATTTACAGACGATAAGTTACAAATTATTAGATATTAGGTTTTTTATTTTTACTCTTTTAATGTCGCTCTTTGGAGGGAGTCAATTTTAGTCATTTTGTTAATACATCTAATCAGGTTTTACATCAAATAAAAAAAATAACACGTTAGTTTATAATGAATAAGAAGTAGTTAAGTAACATATTTTGTGAAAATATTATAATAAAATATTTTTAACATCTCGCCTAATATTTGTCGAAGATTAAAGTTTGGTTTTAATGGAAGTTTGGGTATCTTATTTAGGTTTCTTGTACAGAACCACAACATAAATTATGGTTATAAAACAACCACAATCATACCACCGTGGTTTAATATTTTTTTGTTTATTAATAAAATTTGGTTAAATTAATGTGTTTGTGAATTTTCGTTGGATTGTTTGTAGGTCGTTCCAAGGGAAGCAAAAGATTTTGAACTTGGAGAAATAAAATATTATGCAATATTATGTGTTAGCGCTTTGATTTGGCAATGTTTCTTCTTAGGAGCCATAGGAGTTATCTTTTGTGCATCTTCGTTGTTATCCGGGATTATAATCGCTGCTCTTCTTCCGGTAACAGAAGTATTAGCTGTTATTTTTTATAAAGAAAAGTTTCAAGCCGAGAAAGGAGTCGCACTTGTTTTATCACTATGGGGATTTGCTTCCTACTTTTACGGGGAATATAAGTTGTCAAATAGGTCGAAAGATGAAATGCAATATTCTCAACAATCAAGGGAGATTGATCAAGCTAATTCACAAGTATAATGGTGTATGTTTATTTATATGATTTTACCTGATTTTTATATTATATATATTTTTAATTTATTCTCTTAAATTAGTTTTGAAGTTCTAAAATTTCAAATGAAATTAATGTAAGGTTACAAGTACATATTATAAATCTATTTTTAATTGCTTGATGTAACAGATTGACTAATCGGAATCACAAAGATAGATGGTCAGATCGACTTCCATGAGCATTTTCAGTCTTGTATGTTACCCCATATATAAGTGCACTAGGACAAGAAGAAATAGCCGCGAATTTGAGGGATCTATGTTGGTCTTTCAACACAAGTTTATCTCATAAACTCACTAAGTCTCACTCGGTTGATCAAGTAGAATCTCTAACTAAGTTGATAATAATATAATGAGTTAATGAACACAAGAAATGGTTTTCAAGATACTTGAATATATAACTTCTTAACTCAGTGTTACAAGACTCTTACAAGCATACTTTGATGAGTTACAATAAGAAATTATATATACTATTATCTACAGCCGGTATACTTAAATAACCAGTTGGAATCTACAAGTAGACAAATACTACATTGCTATAAGTAAGACATCTAAGATAAAATACTATCCTAGGATTAAGTAGTCATGACAGGTCCATGACTTACCTTTTGTCACCAGCTAAAGATGGTAATTGTACTAATTGATAAAGGTGAGTAGTGGAATAAAGTATGGTCAACTACATGGGCGTGGGAAAGCGCCATGCAGAATATCAGAGGTTGGCAGCGGATATCAGACAACCCATACATTTGTCCACTAGTCATAGTTGGTTCTTCAGATGGTAAATGATTTCGGAAGAATAAGTTTTTCCGAGACCATTTATACTTCGGATGAATCAACTTCTTCCGAGTCTTCTCCAAGTTTTCAAGACTTCATTCTTTGGAAGAATTTGCCTTGGATCTTCTAAGTACACTCTTCGGAAGTAGAACTAGTTAGTCTTTGGAAGACTTAGAACTATCTTCAGAAGTTCTTCATATACTTCGGAAGATCTTCAGCTTGTCTTCGGAAGATTTGCTTTTAGCTTTGAAAGACTTCTTCAATTGTACTTTAAAATTCTTCTAAGTGTTTTTTTTTGTTGCACCGGCCTCATATGATCCAACAGAATTGAAAGGATCAATGTTTCTGGTACTTGTATCAACCTCCAAAGCTTCAATATGCACAACCATGTCTTCCTGCTTTACCTTCCGGAGATACGTAGTTCTCTTTATTACAATAGCATTTTTTTCTGATATTCAAACCATGAGTGAAGAAGTCTCTTGTTGTGATTAAAATTTTCATGGTTTATTTCAACATGTCTTATCTCATTGATTAGCTAAACAAATAAATTGTTGTTGTATTCTTTCATCACTAATTTGCCTAAAAGTTTCATATTAACACTTTAGTTTATCATTCTTGATTTATATTAAAACATCACTTCCGAGACAAATGACTTCCAACACATCCCATCAAGACCTACCAGTCTTATGAGAATAGACACACATAAAAAATCTATATTGGTAAACCCATGGTGAGTGCATTATGAGTTGATCTATTGCTTAACTTCTTCGTTTCTTCTTCATTTAAGGTTTCAGTGAGAGTGGAATGTTTCCGTAAGCATTAACAGATATTGTGGTTGGAATGTAAAGACCATCAGTAAAAATATCCACAAATCTAGTCTGTTGAAGAATATGAAATTTCCAATCATAATATTTTTAATTGCCGTTTTTACTTAGTATTTTTAAATTATTTTCCCAAATTTAGTCAAACTTCAATCAATTGTTTAAGATCACTAGTGTATTTCCAATTAAAGGATTACCTTCAAAATTTTGAGTTTTTCAAATCGATCAAACTACTTCAAAATCAATCTTAAAAACCCTTAAATAGCAACCCTCGCTACTACAAAACTGTTAATAGATGACGCGCGAAAGATGACGCGCGAAAAATGATGACGCATATTTACGCGTATCATAAAATATATGTCAAATTTTAAAAAGTTTTTAGAAAAGATGACACGTATTCTTGTGTGTCATCTGTGTATGTCATTTTTTAAATTAAAAAAAAACCTTTCCCCCTTTATACACTATACCGCGCGCGCTCAACCTTCACAATCCAAAAATTTCAGCCATCAAACACCCCTAAATCCACCATACCTCTGGGCCGACTGACCACCACCACCACCACCCCGCAGCCGACGCCCCTTCTTCGCGTGCCTCTTCTCCGCGCAGCCCCTTCTCCATTAACTTACCTATAACCGTTATTCTTCCACTTCACAGCTATTACGCACAAGAACACATCATAATCTGTAAGATATTGGATCTAAGGGGGATTAAACTAGCAAATGGCGACGGAATCATCGGAGGGAGAAGAAGAAACAAAGCTGATGGGGGGAAACCCTCAGCTGGTGGTGGATGGTGACCTCCGTGAGATGGCGAAGAACGCCGCTTGGAGTTTAAGCTCCTGTAAGCCTGGCAATGGCGTTTCATCTCTTCGAGATGACAATTATGAAACCTACTGGCAGTATGTAATTTCCCCCAATTTCTCATGTTTTTTATGTGTGTGTGTGTGTGTTTGAATATGTGTCTGATGTTTGATTGATTTTTGGAATCAGATCAGATGGTGCACAACCGCACCTTGTTAACATTCAATTTCAGAAGAAAGTTAAGCTTCAAGTAAGCCCTAGATGTTTAATTTTATATTACCATCTATATCGATTTCAGAAGTTAATTGATTTAAATTTCAGTTGTAGTTAGTAGGGTTTTAGGTCTGTAATGGGGTTTTGTTGCTCTTTCTGTTGGTGGCGCTTTATGTCGATTTTAATCTTGATGAGAGTTATACACCTAGTAAGATCTCAATTCGTGCTGGAGATGGTTTTCATAACCTAAAGGTGTTCTTCTTGAATTTCTGATTTTTGGCTTTTGTTATTTTTAATGATTATTAATTACTGGAGTATGCAATATTTTGATTCTGATACAGCTTAATGCGGTTACTTATATAATGATTGTAGGAGATAAAAGTAGTAGAACTTGTCAAGCCAACTGGTTGGGTGTATATATCTTTATCTGGCAATGATCCCCGGTAACGCGATGCTGGTTAAGTTTATGTTATTTTTTGTGTTTTCTTCTTGATACAGTCTTCTCTTTTAATATGTTTTGATTCATCTGTTGAATGTTTGAATTGGAAGATCATCTGTATGTTATCAAACTATAATCTCATTACTCTTCTTTTATATTGTGTTTGATTCATTCCCCTTGAGTTTTAGAATTGAAAGTTCATCTTCATATCATCAAACTGCATTCTCACCAATTGTAATATCTTTTTGATATGCCTAGAATTTTCTAGAATGGTATTAAGGAA
>BJCN01312072.1:0-10093 GCA_018326445.1 Flaveria brownii
TGTGTTCGATCCTGTTTGCTCACTCCTCCGTGATAAATTCCAGACCCGGAATTTGAGGGTGTGACAAAGCCTCTAAACAACATTTCCTGAAATCATATGAAAAGTAACGGGTCAGCTAACGAATTAGCCGGTGAGTAGTCACAGGTTTAGATACACACACTAAAATTGATTAAGTAGCTTGAAAACAATTCAATTCACATGATAATGTTAAGACTAACATGCAACAATGTATCATAACTGACAAACAACACGATCAAACCTATTGACTGAATTGACTCGGTCCACAGACGAAGCCTTATAGAATGAATGATTCCGGTTTTAATCACCACGTGACTAAACAAATGGGGTGGGTTGTCAAACCAATAGATCTATCATTGTTACCGTGGTTGTGCGAATTAATGATCATGTTATCAAGTTTATCTAAATACGAACACATAATTGCAAGTAAATAACATAACATGTATTGAATTGAATTTAGTATGAAATAGAACGAAAATGAATAAGCATGGTTGCGTATGGTATCACATGATTTCCCCAAATAATAAAACATAAAAAAATGGGCAATGAATACTCACTTGGTAATAAGTTGATTTGAGTAACTATGAAAGATTAGACACCAACGATTTCTTCCCGGATTTAACCTAAGGAATAGTGCCTTAATTTTATAACAACGTAACGATTGGAGACTAGATTGATTGGAAAACTAGGGTTCTAATTTGGGATTTAGGGTTTACAAATGATTTAAACTATTGTATTTGATTTAATATGATTAAATAAAATAGCGAAAATGAATTTAAATAAAGAAAATATTGATTGATAATATTTGGAATAAAGTAACTAAATATGTTTGAAACATTTAATAAAAACGTTTGAATGAATTTTAAAGTGTAAAAGTTAAATAATTAATTTTAAATTAATTACTTGGACTCTTGATCAAAATAATTAAGTGAGTACTTAATTATTTAAGTGAGTACTTAATTATTTAAATATTATAAAATATTAATTTAAATGATTTGAAATAGTTTAAGTTTGTTTAAACGTGATTTTCTTTATATAAAATTAAAACTAATAAATAAGTTTTTTTTATAACATTTAAACCTTTAATAAAAGTGTGATTATAATTTTTAGAATTTTTAGAAATTGATAAATAATTTCTAAGATAATATTAATTAACAAAACAAATATTATAATGACTTTTGAAATTTAATTTGATAAATATAATTAAAAAAACAATTTTAAAAATGCATGTGGGTGCCCAGGTTCGAACCTGGGTCGCCCTTGTGTATGCAAAGTGTGTTACCATTGGGCCAAAGCCCAGAATCTGTTTTAACTTGGTTTCTAATTAACAAAAACATTACTTTGACAAATCCCTAAAATTAAACATGAACCCTAGATTCAATTTGTTTCAAATTGAACATGAAAACTAAATCGATAACCAAATTAATCATAGGTCTTTCGATTAGCATCAAAAAACAAGCGCAATCATGTATCTAATTACCTGGTTTGAGATAGAATCAATGGTTTAGAGGCTTGAACGAGTCACGACGGAGGGTAGGCGATTGGAGTTGATGTGGTTGATCAAAATCGAATTAATTGCACAGGAAGCTTCAATTGGACCAGATGATCAAAAGCCCTCAATCAATTTCTGTTGAGGTTGCCTCGAATATGGTGTTCGATTTGTTGCAGGTCGTAATGTGGAGGTGGAGTTCGAGAGAGAGGAAGATGTGTTGTATAATCGAAATTGAGTGCACAGAAACTTTGAAAAGGTCGATTAGAACGATTTCCCTCTGTTATGAAGATTCAATTCTATCTGTTTCAAGTTGAATGCGTTTTAAGTTTGTGTCGGTTATAACCGATCAAATTTGATTTCATTTTTATGTTTTCATCTCAAATTGATTTGATGATCATAACCTTAATGATACATAGTACGTTTCAGGTTGATTACATAAATCAATTTTCTTGATTTCGAGTTGAAACGGTTTTGGGGTTGATTGATTTTTCGGTTTTAAGATAGAACTTGATGTAACCGTGCTAATTTCAAATTGAAACCGATGACAAGTTCGAAACAGATGAGTAAGAGTTAAGAAGCGGTTTAATTGCAAAATTTTCAGGTGATTTGAGGGAGAGGTGGTCGCCGGAGGGTGGCCGGACGGTGGTCGGCCGACGGAGGGAAACATGGGGGGGGGGGTTGGGTTGGTTTGAAAAGTTTACACCTTTGGTCCCTGCATTTTGGAGTGGTTGCTATTTTATGCTTGACCTATTGAATTAAGTTTTAACAATTACAAAATTTGTCCCAAACTTGTTAAACCCATTTATAACTAAATTTGTCTTTTAAAACTTTAAAAAGTTTGTAAATAAAAAGAGTAATTTAAAATTAAATCTAACTCTCATTACAACTTATAGACTTTTATAAATTTATATGTTTTGTAAAAAAAACTTTGATATATAATTATTCTTTCCATGTTAAAATTCATAAATGACAATTATTTGAAAATTTGTAACACATTACTTTATGCATTATAAAATTATTATAACTTGTTTAAATGGTTTAAATAAATGACATCCTAAATAAATCCATTTATAATATTGATTAAACTATACCGAGTTACATTTAATTCAATGAAATTAATAACCTTAGAAAAACGGGTTCGGGTTACAATTTGAAAATGGGTCGGATGTTACAGGTGTTAGTGGAGGTTGTCAGCGGTGATGATTCGGGTGGACGGTAGCGATGGTGATCGATGCGGAGAAGAAAACGATGATGTTGTCTTGATGATGATGATATGTTAGTGTTTTGTTGTAGATGGTGAAGGTGCAGGAGAAGAAGATGGTGAAGATATATACATATATATCTATATCTATATGTCTTTATATATTATCAATATAAAACTAATTAATTACAAAAAATGGGTCCATCATGTATTTTGTCTTTTAGTTCAGGGATAACAAGACAATTCACACTCATTTAACCCCAAAAACTAACGTCCATCCATTTCAGGGACCAATCATGTTACGGTTTGATAAACAGTAAGGACCAAACCTGTAATTTCTAAAAAGTTGGGACCAATATTGTAATATGAGCAAAGTACAAGGATCAATCGTGCAGTTAACTCGTATTTGTAGATATATAAAATACATTTGCTAATCTAGACATAGGTAGGCAACAAAGGCAAGGGATCTCTCTCTATCTCGGTCTCCGTTTAGCATCATATATTGACCGGGAGAACATTTTTATTGGTTGTAGTGAGGATTAAGGAGCTGCTCCTTCATGTTGTGGCTATGGTGGTGGGGCTGTGGCTATGGAGGTGGGGGCTGTAGCCGCCTGATAGAGATATAAGCGGGGGCAACCGGAGTTATCTGCGTCGAGTGTGTCGATTGAAAGAAAGGAGAGACAACTCAAATGTCAGCGCGGAAATAGAAACAGTCGTGCCCGAAAAAGTGGAATTCTTCAAAGATCCATTGCTCGATTTTTCTGCATGCTCTGCTTCTAGAAATGCAGAGAGACTTGCGAGGACAGACCCGAGTTGGTTGGTCTGGAAAGTCATGGGGAGGCAGACTAAGTGAAATAATATACCGGGTCTACTATAGAATCTTATGAATCAAGCACGACACGCTTTCTATCTCTCCTCCGTCTACAAGGTGAACTGCTTAGTTATCCCTGTTCCGTAAATTTCATACGTAAACATTTAGTTGCTCTGACTAGGTTTTTAGTGCAAAAAAGGACCAACGACAACCCGGATTGTTAAGCGAAAGAGCAGATGATGTAAAATTATGTTTTCTGGTTATAATAATGTGTGTAATTATTTATGTATGTGCATATGGCAAAAGCTTATTTCATATCTTTTTAGGTATGTTATTTGTTCTATGCTATTATAGCCATGATCAATTATCACTGTAGTGTTCATTTATTTAGGTTAGTGTTCATTTATTTAGGTATGTATCATGATCTATGAGTTGGTAACTTTTGAACACCATAATTTATTTACTATTTAATGTTCATATGTGGTTTTTCTGGTTTATTTTCTTATATTTTTATTTTATTATGATTCGACTAAATCCGTTTAAAAACCACAATTTTAACATTTGATTAAACTTATGTTTTTGGGCTTCAAAATTAAAGTAAAAATGGTATGCGGCTATATTAGAGTTCCGGTTGGCTTTCTAAGTTATTTTGATGCTGACATCTCAAAAACACAATACCAATAACTAAAACCAAATGAACCGAACCTTCTTCCGTATAACTAAAATAAATATAAATTGTTAACAACTACAACTTATTGTTATGAAAAATATAAAATCCAAACACCAGACATAGGTTTGGTCTTAACCCATAACTTAACTTATGCTAACTCATATTGGTTGTATAATAACCTAGGGCACAATACTTAAAAACTTTGAGCTTATATCAAATGCGATTTATGAATTCTGATAAACAATTTTATGGTAAAATCCTAGTTTATTAACATGCATTTACCTAATTGGTTTACAGTAAAACATGATGCTCATGATACAACACTTAAAAGCATATGTAGCTCTCCCGTAAGATATATGTAGAGAGGATCAATAAAAATATGCTACAAGCACCGATAACCCAAAGTGATATATTAAATTACGTGATTAATAGAATATTCTTGACGTGAGTATCTAGTATTTAGTTTCGATAAAGAACAAAATACATAATCATATATAAAATTCAGTTCCCATGGATGCACTCCACAGTTTTGATTTTGTTTAATGAATTTTCAGACACTTGAAACACTGAATCAATCGCTTGTGTTCCGTGATTGTCGTCTTCATCATCACTCTAGCGGTAAACACTATTACTTCCTTTCATTTCACGATTAAACTTATCTTGATATCTTCTTATTCCTTTAATTATGAACAAATTTCATAATCAGTCATATGATCCCGATCTAAAACTAAAGTTTTAATCCCTAATTTGCCATCAAGAGGTAAGTACTCTTGTAATCTTATTTTGTTCAGAATTTTATGATTAGTTTAGTTAAACAGTTAGGGCACATAATTGCCAGAAGAATTTTTATTTTTATTTTTGTATTTATGGTGATAATTTGTTCGTTTTACTGGTGTAATTGCTTATGTAAATCTGTGATTAGAATGATTGGTGGATCTTTTAACACTGTTTGCTTGAAATTAAGAGAAAGGAGAGCAGTATCAGACCTTTTTGGAGCTAATTAGAACATTTGAAAAGATTAGGGCTTATTATCTTTTGAATGGCTAATTTTATTGGGAATTTCTGACTTCCTGTTGGTAGAAAATAATAACTTGATGTGTTTCTTGTTGATCTTGTTGATTACATGTGATTAGTTTGTCTTCCATCAAGAGTTAATGGCCGGAAAAGTTGAAAATCAACCCTTAACGTCCTTTGACTTTGAGATTGTTGATAAGGATTATGATCAGCTCACGGCTATTGATGCATCTGCTAACCATATCAATCCATGGATAAATCCTGCGTCTATTAAACTTAGGCATCGACTTAGAAGGGGCCTGTTTGGTGATGTCTGGTTAGCAACGCGTCATCAAGTTACTGGAGATTATGAAGAGTTTCATGAAGTGGCTGTTAAGATGTTACATCATATTAAGGAAGATAGCATCAAGGCTGTGTTAGATAAACTTAATGTTCTGTTTTCCAAATCTCAAGGACTACAAGGTGCTTGTTTGTTGCATGGTGTTTCAGTTATAAACGGAAAGGTACAGAAGCAGACACTACCGTTTTTATTATTCGATATTATCTGTCTCAAGATATTTACAATGTTGTACCTGCCACAATCTGTTGAGAGTGTTTGACTATAACAATGATCAATTATGCCAATATTTTGTGATGATTACTAATGGGTAAATAAGTGAATTTAGTTGATTTGTGTAATTATGTAGCTATCTTTCTAAAAAGATTTCATTTATTTCAGATATGCATTATTATGAAGTTTTACGAGGGATCGATTGGTGACCAAATGGCTCGTCTTAAAGAAGGGAAGTGTTCTTTGAGTGACGTGTTGAGGTAATATTGTTATGTGATGAAATGAAATGATTTGCTAGTTTGTTTATCATTGATCTTTATAATATTGACAGGTATGGAATTGATCTGGCTCGGGGGATTATGGAAATGCATTCGAAAGAGATCTTAATTCTTAATCTTAAGCCTTTTAATATCCTCATAAATGAAGACAACAAAGCAATTTTGGGTGATTTGGGGATCCCATATGTTCTTTTAGGGGTTCCATTGCCTAGTTCAGATATGACTAGAAGGCTTGGCACACCAAATTATATGGCCCCTGAACAATGGCAACCTGAGGTTAGAGGTCCCTTGGCTTTTGAAACCGACTCATGGGGTTTTGGTTGCACCATTGTGGAAATGTTGACTGGCCAGCAGCCTTGGTGTGGTAAGTCTATTGACGAGATTTATGACTCTGTTGTTAAAAGGCTAGAAAAACCACACATTCCCAATGGCCTTCCACCTGATGTCAAGAATGTACTTATTGGTTGTTTTGAGTACGACTTCAGGAGCCGTCCTTTAATGTCAGATATAGTACGTGTGTTTGAAAGGTATATATCTCATCTTTTAAATACAACGCTTTCTTATTTTCATAATCTCAGCTGTTATATACAAAAAAAATGCAGCTCGAAAAATGCAGTTTACCATGATGGGAGTTGGACAAATATTGGTAGTAGGAGTACGTTAGACAAATCAAATTGGAATGGCTATACAGAATGGTTTTTGTCAAAAGACCATCTTCAAGTGGGTGATACGGTTCGTTCTAGAAAGCCACTAAACTCCTGCAAGCCTGAAAGCATGGTTGTTCCAGAAGGGACTATTGTGGGTTTAGACACTGACAGTGATCAAAATGGTTACGTTTTGGTACGGGTACATGGCATACATGATCCAGTTAGGGTCCACGGGTCAACATTGGAGCGGGTCACATATGGACTGGCAGCAGGGGATTGGGTCCGTTTAAAGAAAGAAAATAAGAAACACTCTCCTGTTGGTGTTCTGCATTCCATTACCCGTGATGGAGATGTAGCTGTTGGTGTTATCGGGTTTGAAACTCTTTGGAAAGGTGCATACTCAGACCTCCAGATGGCGGAAACTTATTGTCCAGGCCAGTTCGTGAGGCTAAAATCTAATGTTTTTAGCCCAAGATTTCAATGGCTAGGAAAACGAGGATGTGAGTGGGCCACTGGACGGGTGTCTCAGGTGTTACCAAACGGTTGTCTTGTTGTTAAATTCCCAAGCAAACTACCTTTTGGTGATGAAAACAGTTGTTTCTTGGCTGATCCAGCTGAAGTTGAATTGGTCTCCTTTAGTACAAGTCCTAATATGATGAAAAAGTATCAACATCTTGAGGACTTTCACTGGGCTGTGAGACCGTTACTAGTTTCTTTAGGTTTGTTTACTGCAATTAAGTTAGGGTCTTGTGTCCCAAAGAAAATCGGGAAATCAAGAAACAACTCTGAAACAATGGAAGCACAGCGGGGCGGTGATATTAGTAATGCAAAATGGCTTCCTCCAAACATGGCTAATATTATTTTCCGAGAAGGGGTTACTACTACTACTACCACCTCTACTACTTCCAGGTAATTCTTAAAATTTTAAGTTGATCGTAAAATGTGTATCTAATTAATATCGTGTTAGTTGTGCTAGAATGAAATATGGGATCTGGGTTTGTTTGGTTATGGTTGGTTTTATTAGGTTTTCCTTCTGTAAATAGCTGACTGCTTGGTATTAGATGTATTTTAATGATGGTGAATATTTATCAACAAGTTGCAATTGCCTTTTGGGTGCACTACTCACTAAATGCCTTTGTTTTTTTAATAGTGATCTTGTTTAATCTTAAAATTCCTAGTTTGTGAATATTCTAGCTTTGTGATACATAATAAGATCTAGCAGCAGATTATAGCTCAAGAAGATGCTTGATCCATGAATGTCATAACGGAGCAATCTTGCCATAAACTTGTTTTAAAGCATGAGGTTCTGAATTGAGAGCTTCACGTACATAAGGTGTTTGCAGGTGTTTGCTATTAAGAATAATACCACTCAATTAGATATCAACTCAATTCTTTAGTTATAAAAAGTAAATTTAGGTTGGTTATAGTCAGTTATTTTTACTTCTTTCTTATGAGTGAATCAAGTAGGTTGTTTGCAGTCTGTTTGTGAAATCAATGGTCAGTTTTGATTGAATACCAGTCAATTTTAGAGATTCTGGCGATTGTAAAAAGGTGTCTCGTCACGCGAAAGGCCCCCTCACAAGCGCTTTATGGAATGATATGCATCAAACTAACATGATATGTACCAAAGGGCATTTAGGCTAATGGTGCCAAGGTGTTGTCGTGTCCCTTATAAGTGACAAAGGTTCAAGTCTCATTGTAAACGAATGGTTTAGATTTAGGAGTAGACTTAGTGAGTGTGAGTTCCCCGTTAAAAACAAAAACAATCATGATACGTTTTAATCAATGTTCGAGTTGTATTGTGCATAAGGCACGCTTTTTAAAACCATGGTCATGAAATCAACCAATCAATCCGGAAATCAACAACATAAAGGCAATATTGTAACGTCCAGTAGTTTCTATTGAAAACATTTGTACTTTGGACCAAAAATCCTACACATGACTATAGACACCGGTGTCAAATGACCCTGGGGATTTTCTTGTATGTATTTTATTATCCGAGAGTCCAATGAGCCCGTATGTTTTTGGACGTGACCCCTATAAATAATTTACATGATGAAAGGACCATAAGTCATTTTAATCTAGTAGTCAATCAGTAGTTAAACGGATATGGATGATGCCTTCTTTCCAATTAAAGAAGTTAGAGATATTTTTGTTTAAAAACAACTTAAGTTCAACTGAAATCACCTTAAAAATAATTTGTACAAACTAAATCACACCATGAAAACCTCATATAACTATAAAATATCTCTCTCTTTACATTGGCTTTTACCTTAAACCTTAAAAATTGTAAGTTGTCCCACTTCGCTATCCTCTAGAAGGAATCATGTTCCTTCTAAACGTGAAACTTGATATACTTCTAAACGTGAAGCTTCATATACAATGACATGGGCCTAGTTGGGCCTCACTGACAATAGTTTGAGGGCCCAAGTAAAATGATTAAAAATGTCACACTTGAAATTCACATGTTTTGTTATAACATGTGATGTATGTAGATAACATGTTTGTTACAAATAAATTATTTGAATGTTAGTCTTTAATAATACATACATGGGTAGACTTCCTAGGTGTAAAGCTTAACAATTGTACGTGAAGTGGAGCGAGGAAATGCGTCCATGATAGGTTTGGCAAAGGGAACAAAGGAGAGTAGAGTTTTTAATACATATGGTACGAAGATAACTTGATATAAAATGTACAAAGTTATTTCATTACATACGATACACTTAACATAATAATCTCAGTTTTACCCCAATCGCGTAGACGAATGGTTGTAAATATTAGTTTAACTCCAACGAAATAATGGATAGCGTGATATGCACTCTTCATATCAAGAATTCATCTCGTGTATAAAGTCATGAAATTCCAACAAATTTAGATGGTTTACAACATTCCTATATTTATCGGGCCGAACTTAGTATTTATCTTTCTATTTTGTGTGCAACTCATTCTCTTATTAAAGAAAAGATATACATTTTTCTTAGAATTTACTTATACAATCTTTTAAAATTATGGATCCAAGTGACACGTATGTAGAATTGTAAATACCTAGACATGTCGTTTTCAAAAATTTAAAAATATGGAGATTTATATTAACTAGAAATGCTCCTAAAGCACTTTGAGCGTGGATCTACGTAACAGGGGTGAATCTTAGATGGATCCAAAAACATATCGTAATGACTATCACTTTGATGCAATATATATATATGTATATATACATATATATATATATGTATATATATACATATATATACATATATATAGGTATATATATACATATATAGAGGTATAGGGGAGGGTTCCTAAGAAAACCTCTATTTATAAGAAAACCAAGAAAACCACTTTTAAACCATTGATCAAAATTGATCAATGGTTGATATTAATCAATGGCAAATTTATAAATATTTAATAGATA
>BJCN01312083.1:0-12500 GCA_018326445.1 Flaveria brownii
TGCCACCCTCGGTTCACCTCTATCTCTGTGATATCCTCTCATAAGCTCCTGAGTCAACAGTATGTTATCACTAATTTGTCTCTTAGGGATAAATGCACTCGGATTCTTATCAACAAGCTTATCCAAAATGGGCTTAATTCTATTAACAAGAATCTTACTAATACATTTGTATAACACATTGCAGCAAGATATTGGCCTGAATTCAGATACATTCTGCGTATTTGAACCTTTAGGAACAAGAGCTATGATAGTTGCATTCAATTCCTTTAATAACTTTCCATTATCAAAGAACTCCTGAACTACCCTGCATACCTCTTTACCAATAACATTCCAAGAGGATTTAAAGAACTTGGATGAAAATCCATCTGGTCCAGGGGACTTATTATCACCTATGTCAAAAATAGCCTTCTTAATCTCCTCCTCTGAGACTATAGTAATCATACTATTCGCTTCTTGACTAGAAAGTTTCCTTGTAAAAAGGCTACCCGATGCAGGTATAGGTAAAACATTAGTGGTTGTCCCTAAGATATCTTTAAAATATTCCACAAACTTCTCACCAATCTGATGCCCATAAAAGCACTTCCCTTCCAAGTCCATAATCATCTCAATTCTTCTCCTATTAATGTTACCATTAACCACTTTATGAAAGTATTTGGTATTCTTGTCACCTTCTTTTAACCATTTCACCTTGGCTCGTTGCTTTAAAAATAACTCTTCATCCTTTATGGCAGCATTATACTTCTTTAGACATAGCAACTCCTGTTGTCTAAAAAAATCATTTTGAGGATCCTTCAACATTTCCCTTTGAGCAGACTCCAGCTCCAACTTAACCTTTTCCACATTTTCAAACAAATTTCCTTGCTCAAAACTCAATTTTCTCAAAGGTTTCTTTAAGAGCTTCAGCTTTGAAACAACTGAAAACATAGAGCACCCTCTAAAAAGAACTTCAGCTTTGAAACAACTAAAAACATAGAGCACCCTCTAATATTCTTATCCCACCCTTGCTGGACAATAGAACTGAACTCATCTTTCCCAGCCACATAATTAGCAAATTTAAAAGTTTTTTGCTTCATTTTCCTGATCTCAGGTATAGATAAAACAGCAGGAGTATGATATGATACAAGGAAAGGTAAGAACACAGTCTTTGCATTCGGAAAATCAGTCATAAACTTCAAATTACCCATAACTCTGTCTAATTTCTTAAGAATCCCTGCACATTTCCCAGGTGTTTGATTCCATGTGTATTTTAGACCGGACATATTTAAGTCATCCACTTGTAATTCAGCAATACACTCCTTGAACTCTGCCATAGAGGCCGTAATACCAGAATATCCTGCAGACCTCTCAGATGGATCAAATATAACATTAAAATCACCTAAAATACACCATGGTCTATCCTACACCACCCTTTTATGCATAATTAGTTCTGTCCATAAGTGCCTTCTCCCAACCATGTGGATGTGACCATAAACAAATGAACAGAAAAAGCTCTTTCTTCCATTACTTGGCAGTACTGCACATAACATAGCTTGGGAAGACTGATTCGGCACCATAACATCACAAGAACTAGGATCCCATCCTATAATAATCCTAGTGTACCCAAGGCAACTTATAGCATTAGAGGACCATTCCCATTTACCAAAAACTTTTTTACAAACAGTATCCATATTTCTTTTCTGAACATGAGTTTCCACTAATCCACACACACTAATTCCTTGACTACAAATTAAGTTTTTCACTTGTTTTTTATTAGTGGCCTTGTTAAGACCCCTAATATTCCACACTGCAGTTTTTAAAATCATTAAGAAGTGGAAGATGGAGAACCTATACCCAGATCATCCTATCAAGGAACATCAATCATCTCAGACCCATCTACAAAAAACCCCGCCACACCTTCATGATCAGATTCCACCTCTTCAGTGATAATATTATGCAAATCACATTGCCAATAGAAAATTTTCTTTTGGTTTTCTGTCCAGTTATCAAGGATGTTAATGGGTGGCAATTCTCTTTTGTCAATAAACTCCCAAACTTCATCTTTTTGATTAGTGTATAAACCAATCTTCTTATCAAAATCAGTTGCAATATCCTCCACCTCTTCATCATCTTCAACAAGACCATTTTTCCTTAGAACATCAAACTTATTTGCCACACTTTTAGAATCAATCCCCCCATACTTAGGTCCAGATTTAGACCTCATGTTACTGTTATTATGCTTGTCCCCACCTAATTCCTTCTCCTTAATCTCTGCATTACATTTAGTACCAGATGTAGATGCCACCACAAAATTCCACTTAGAGATATCAATTACATTTGTCTGCTTAGGAACATATTTCATTTTATTTTTACCATCATTCATGTTGTTACCTTGAGAACTCAAACCCTTCTTAATGCCACCATTCTTACTCATACTCTGGCCACCACCAAATCCATTACCTACCATTCTTTGGTTTTTATTAGGATTCCCCTTACCAGCCTACCCTTCCCCTGATTTAGGACCCATGTAACCCTGAAGCCGAGTGAAGACACTTGGCCTTACTTGATCCTCAGTAGTTTTCTGCCCAAATTCCCTTCTATTATAACCACCATTCCTAATCACCTTATTCCTTCTACCCACAACTTGAAATCCCTCATTGTCACCCATATTCCTCCCATTCTCATCCTTGTCTCCTATATCCTTTGCTTTACCATGTTCTTCCTCATCTAAGTTAGGCCTTGCAGGACATTTGCCATTGACATGCCCAAAAATACAACAATGTGAACATCTGGGCGGCTTCCACTGGTAATCAATTTTCAATGAGATACTTTTACCTGGAGTTTTCCCTAAAGGTGGATAATGAACCTTGATGTACTCCGAAAGGTCATTATCAGCCTTTACCTCAAGAAACTTATTATTGAACTTAGACAATCTCCCGTCCAGAACTCAAGAGGGAGATCAGCAATTGAATCCCAAACCGGAAGCACCTTAATGTGGAATACCAGCAGCATCCTCCAAAATGTGATCATTGTTTGGTATTTGGTCACAGTTTTGGAACCTACAGACTTAGACCTGTTACGAATGCTGAAAAAGATGAGAATTCTAGAGGAATAAAAGAAGGAAAAGGTATGGAAGAAGCCATTAATGTTGTAGTAGATGGGAAAGATGATGAGGGATTCCAATATTTAAGAAAGCACAATAAAGCTGGGAAATTGCATCCCAATCAGAAATCTCAGCTCTCTCCTGATAAAGATGCTAGAAATAGAAAAGAAGGAGATAATGGTAATATGGGGAAACAAGGGAACAAGGGTAAGGGTATGGCATATGATGGGAATGGAGGAAATACAAAAGAAAATTGAAATCAAGGCTGAAGATATGAAGGGAAACAGTAAAACAGATGGATTGAAAGCTCCTCTATCAAAGGTGAATGCTAAGGGTTATACTCAGCATACTCAAAGGGGATATAGGGCTGGGAATAATCAGGTGTATAGAGAAAAAAGTAAAGGGGGTATAGGAAAAAACTAAGAATTCAAAGAGAGCCTAATTGAGACCAAGAATAATTTTGATGTCTTAAATGATCTAACAGATGTGGAGGAAGAGAATGATTTGAATGGTCAACCTCAAGAAGTAAACTCTAACCTAGTAAAGGGTGTTCATAACCAACAGATAGGTAAAAGTGCTAGAAACAAAAGTTCTAAAACGGTTGAAGCTACTATGACCAATATCCATTCAAAGAAAAACAGCAATATGGATAAGGGGGAGATCAAAGATCATGAAAAAGCAGATAATATAGACCTTGATGCTTGTCAAAAATTTGCTTTCTTGAATAGTGGTGTGGGGATTAAGGGCATGGATGTAAGGAAGGTCATGAAGATTTTGTTCAAAAAACAAGCAAGCTTTTAAAGATCAAGAAGAAGAAATGTTTAATATGGCAGAAGAGAAATGCGCCCCTGATATGGATACTCTTACATTATGGACAGCTGCACAGAGAAGATACTTCTTTCAATTATGTCATCTCACAAACTTCTATGAAGGGAGCAGGTCTATCAGTGAATATGAGAAGAAGTTAGATGAGGAAGAAGAGGTTGAATCTGACTATGGAGAGGAAGGTCAATCTATGAAGGTGGATAATAATGAAGAGTTCAACATGGCTATGGAGAATGAAGAACCTCACCAACGAGTTTGTGAAATTGGCTCGTTTGGGATCACTGAACATATGTCCCAATGATTAGTATTCTCTCTTGGAATGTTGGGGGCCTTATGTGTAGAGATCATCAAGAGCAAGTGCAGAATCTTATTGGGAGTAATGCTGTCAATATTTGTTGTCTTATGGAAACACATGTAAAAGACTCTAATCTCCAAATGGTGTGTAACAAGGTTTTTAAAAAATGGGAGTGGATTTCTAATAGTATGCAATGCCTCAATTGGGTGAGAATCATTATTGGATGGGATGTTGATGTTGTGGACTGCATGGTTATTAATTGTACTGACCAATTAATCAACTGTGCTATTCAAACTACAGATGGGAAAACTTAGTTTCATTGTTCTTTTGTATATGGGCATGTCAGAGCTATGGGCAGGAAAGTTTTATGGAGAGATCTCCAATATGTTGGAAGCACCATCAATCAAGATGCATGGGTAGTGTTGGGGGACTTTAACACTACATTATCTCCAGATGAATGTTCAATGGGTACTTCTGTTATCACCCCTTCTATGAATGACTTAAGAGATTGTTGTAATGAGTGTAACTTAGAAGATCTGCCAAGTGCAGGCCTTAAATTCACTTGGAATAAGTCCCCGGGAAAAGTTGTTGGGATATTGAAGAAACTGGATAGAGTCATGGGTAATACTGCTTTTATGAATAATTTCCCGGATGTCCAAACTAAGTTTCTTCCATTTTTAACATCGGATCACTCTCCTATATTGCTCTCTCTATCAAAGAATCGTTACTGGAAGCCAAGGCCCTTCAGGTTCATGAACATTTTAACCAGAAAGGTGGAGTTTATTCCTCTAGTTGGAAGGATTTGGAGCACTAAAAAAGAGGAAATGGACAAGATTAAAAGCATGACCAAGCCTGCTCCATTATTCTCTAAAGCTTTTCAAAAGTCTTGAGAGAAGATGCCTGCTATTAAGAACATATGCTTTACTGCTAATTCGGAAGGTGTCAAGGTGGATGTTCATATGGAAGAGCAAATGCAATCAAAGATGTCAAGGGAATAGATAAATCTTATGTTGCTGCTGTGAATGGAAATAAAAGAAGGGAAGCTTTAACTCTTGATGAACCAATTGAATTCTGTCCTCCTACTATCCTTGATTCAGGTGAGAAAGTTGCTTTTATCCATTCTAGTTACTTGGAAAAGGCTGAAATTGATCTTAAAACCCAACTGTATGGGTATTTTGTGGGGGAAGATCTTCCTTTGAAATTTGTTAGAGACAACTTATATCAAATGTGGAGTAGATTTGGGGTGAAATATATTTCCATGAATGGGAATAGGATTTATTTTTTCAAATTTAAAGAAGAAGAAGCATTGCAAGAGGTTATGAAATCTGGGCCTTGGGTGGTTAATGGTATTCCTTTATGCATAAAGAAATGGAAGGTGGGTGAACATCTCTGTAAAGTTGAACCTGTTACCATTTCTGTTTGGGTTACCTTGAAGAATTTACCTTTAGAGCTATGGAACACAAAATGTATCTGCCAAGTAACTAGTTGTATTGGCAAACCCATTGTCTTTGACAATATAATAGCTGAAAGATGTACAAAACAAAATGGTGTTGCTGGATTTGCTAGAGTTCTAGTGGAAATTAATGCTAATGATGATACTCCAAATCAAGTCAAAGCCATTTATCCAAATGAAGGAATATACTCAGGGGGGAGTGTTGTTATTGAGGTGAGTTACCAAAAATTCCCTCCTAAATGTAATCATTGCAAAGTATTTGGGCATGACTTTAATAATTGCAAAGTGAGACCCCAATCTGAGGAGGAGAAAGCTGCCAGGCTTAAAAAAATGAAGAAAGTATTAAAATGAAGCAAAAAGATATGAATAGAGAAGGAAATTCTGAGGAAGATGGATTTATTCAAGTGGGAAGAAATAATAAAGGTAAAAGTAGTATTAACTTCAATACTAACTCCCCCAGTAAGCATAACAAACAACAATCTTCTATGGGAGAAAATAATGCTGTTGATATCAAGAAAGAGGAACTGAATCAGAGAAGAGGGAATAATGGGAAGTATACTAATTTGAATTGTGTTAAAGGGAATATTAATATGAAACAGGGTATTAAAAAGGAATATAGACAGAAGACTTATATCAAAGTGGAGAATGATCCTATAGTATCCAAAAATAGATTTGATAGTCTTGCTCAAGACTCAGAGTATATTATAGATGGCATCAATTCTGAAAATATGAATAAAAAGTATCACCAAGAGAATAGACAAGCCTTTACCAACTCTGTCAATCATATGGATTCTCAGGTTAAGCATGATTTACCCCTTAAAACTCAAAAGAAGAACACCTCTTCTTCACCTCCAAATATAACCAAATCCACTTCCAAACCCTCTGCTGCTCAGAACCCAGCCTCACACCTACACCCCAATAAATCCTCTCATAACCACATTAAGACCCCTGAAACTGTCCCTAACAATACTTCATCCACACACATTAACACCCTATATGATTCTATTCCCTCAAATAGCCAAAACAAGAACACAGCCTTTACCCAGTATGAGGAGATGGTGATTCAAGGTTCTAATTTTAAAAAAACTATGAATGTTCTTTTTAATAAATAGCAAAATCTTACTGATGAACAAGAAGATGAGATCTACCTTCTGGTTGATCAAAAATGGGTCCCTAGAAAAGAGGTTCTCCATAACTGGTCTCAGGGCCAAAGAAATTTCTATGCTCATTTGTGTTCTATTACTCAATTTAGGAAAGGAAGAAACGCTATTGCTGAGTATGAAAAGTGGAAAATTGAGATTGAAGTTGAATCAGATATGGATGAGAATGCTCAATCCATGAAGGTTGATATTGAGGATGATTCTAATATGCAAGTTGATAGCAGCAAAATGTTCCAGGGTGCCTGTGAATTGGGTGACTCTGATCTTCAAAAGAAGGTTTAGCATGGCTAGTATTCTTTCTTGGAATGTCAGGGGTCTTATGTCCAAAGACCACCAAGATCAAGTTAAGGAATTGATGAATGATAATGGTGTTGGGATTTGTTGCTTAATGGAATCCCATGTTAAAAAGCCCAACCTCTCCAAAATCTATCATAGACTGTTTAGAAAATAGGATTGGATGTCTAATAAAGAACATTGTAGCAATTGGGTGAGAATTATTGTGGGATGGGATCCTAATTATATGGAGTGTATGTTGATTGATATGTCAGATCAAGTCATCAATTGTTTTATTAAAATTAAAGGCCCTTCCTAACAATTTTATTGCTCCTTCCTATATGGTAATGTCAAAGCTCCTAGAAGAAAGCCTTTATGGGATTCGCTTAAAAAGTTTAGTATCTTTGTCAATAAAGATCCTTGGATGGTGGTAGGGGATTTCAACACCATTTTAAATCCCTCAGAGTGTTCTACTGGTGCCTCTTATGTCTCTTCCTCTATGAATGACCTGTTGGAGTGCTGTGAAGCTTATGGTCTTGATGATCTGCCAAGCTCTGGCATGAAATTTACATGGAATAAATCTCCAGGTAAAGTGGATGGTGTCTTAAAGAAACTGGATAGAGCAATGGTTAATATAGCTTTTATGGAATATTACTCTAATGTGCAAACAAAATTTCTGCCTTTTTGCACCTCTGATCATTCTCCCATTTCTGTTACCATCCATACAACAAAAACTTGGAAAATTTTCCCCTTTAAATTCATGAACTTTCTCACTAGGAAACCTGAATTTATTAACATAGTGAGGAAAGTATGGTGTAAGCAAATTAGGGGATGCCACATGTACTCTGTTACTTCCAAGTTAAAAGAATTGAAAAAAGACTTGAGAAGATTGGGGAGGGAACAAGGAGACCTGAAAATTAAAGTTAAAAATCTGAAAAAGGAATTATGTATCATTAAAAATGAGGTTGAAAAAGACCCTTGTAATCAAGATCTTAGAGATGAAGAAATGGCTTATGTTAATGCTGTGAAATGTGCTGTAGAAGATGAGGAACTTTTCCTAAAACAGTTATCTAAATTTGAATGGCTATTTGCTGGTGATCAAAATACAAAATACTTTCATAAAGTTGTCAAATCTAAGAAAAGCAGAAATAGAATAACATCTGTGTGTGATATGAATGATAATTTCTATGATGGAGACAAAGTGGGTGATGCTTTTGTGGAACGTTTTAGCAAATTCCTGGGTAATGTTGTCAATGTAGAAGCTATTCAAGATCCTAATTCTTTATTTGTTAAAAAGCTCCCTCTGAATGTTTCTGAAGCTATGATACAGCCTATAACTAATGATGAGATTAAGGAGGCTATTTTTGACATTGATGATGATAAAGCCCCAGGACCTGATGGTTATACTGCTAAATTCTTTAAAAGTTCTTGGAGTGTTGTAGGGGAAGAGGTTTCTTTGGCTATTAAAGAATTCTTTTGCAATGGAAAACTTCTAAAAGAGATAAATGCTACTCTGATATCTCTGGTTCCTAAATGTGATAATCCCTGTAAGGTTGCTGACTATAGGCCTATTGCATGTTGTAATGTGCTTTTTAAGTGCATCTCTATAATCATATGTAATAGATTAAAAAATGCCCTTGATTTGATTACTAGCCAAAATCAATCAGCTTTCATCCCTGGGAGACAAATTATTGATAATATTCTTTTCACTCAAGAATTGATGAAACATTATCACAGAAATAGAGGGGTTCCTAGAGTTGCTTTGAAAATTGATTTACAAAAAGCCTATGATACTGTTAATCATAACTTTTTGGAATGTTGTTTGAAACATTTTGGGTTCCATCCTTGTATGATTCATTGGATCATGACATGTGTTACCTCAGCCTGTTACTCTATCAATGTTAATGGGGTAAGTTGTGGGTTTTTCAAAGGTAAAAGAGGTCTCAGGCAGGGGGACCCCTTATCTCCTTATCTCTTTACCATGGTTATGGAAGTATTAACTTTGATCATCAAGAGAAAGATAAAAGCTAGCCCTCAATTCAAATATCATTGGAAGTGTGGAAAATTGGAAATCACAAACTTATGTTTTGCTGATGATCTTCTCCTATTTACTCATGCGGATTCTTATTCTATTAATGTCATTAAAGATGCTTTGGATGAATTTTCTAGTGTCTCAGGGTTAGTCCCTAACCTGAGTAAAAGCACTGTGTATTTCTGTCATGTGCCCCCCAGTATCAAAAGTAACATCCTTCAGTTACTGCCATTTAAAAAAGGTACTCTCCCCATTAAATATTTGGGTCTTCCCTTGTTATCTAAGAGGTTATACTCTAAGGACTGCAAAATTCTAATTGACAATGTTAAAAAGAAGATTCATGATTAGAAGAATAAAAGTTTGTCTTTTGCTGGAAGACTAATGTTAATAAAGTCTATCTTATCTTCTATGCAAGTGTACTGGGCTTCTGTTTTCTTGTTACCATCTAATATGATTGAGGATATTGAAAGTCTGAGTAATGGTTTCTTATAGGCTCATGGAGAAAGCATCAAAGGGAAAGTTAGGGTTGCTTGGCAGGAGGTTTGTTTACCAAAAAACAAGGGGGTTTGTCCATTAAGTCTTTGAAGGCCAGGAATTTAGCTTTAATTGCCAAACTTATTTGGAACCTTATTACTGGAAAAAACAATGTTTGGGCTAAATGGATTGAAACTTACAGACTTAAAGGGAAAACTATTTGGGAAATTGATAAAAGTGACGGAACATGCTGGAGTTGGAGAAATATTCTGCATTGTAAGAGGCTCATACGAACCCACTATTATAAAAATATTGGGAATGGTGGTTCCACTTCAGTTTGGTATGAAATGTGGCATCCCCTCAGTCCTCCTAGTGAATTCATAACTCCTAGAGAGATACATAATGTGGGGCTCACTCTTGATTGTAAAGTCAGAGATGTTGTGGGTACTAGAGGTTGGTTATGGCCACAAGAATGGGTGGGAAAATATCCTGCCCTATATGAATTTCCCCCACCCATTCTATATCCTGAGAAAGCTGATGATTACTCTTGGGTTAACAATAATGGAAAGAAGGTAGAATTTACTGCTAAAATAGCATAGGAAGATCTGAGTAGGCAGCTTCCTAATGTGGGTTGGGCTAAGTTGGTATGGTTTAGCCAGAACATTCCAAGACATGCTTACATCTTGTGGCTTGTTCTTAAGCAGAGACTTTTGACACAGGATAGGCTTATGAGATGGGATCGTTCTAAGAACATGGTGTGTAGTCTATGTAACACCCAACCTGATTCTCATTCTCATCTATTTTTTTGAATGTTCTTTCTCCAAAATTGTATGGTACAAGTTGCAAGAGATAGCCAAATTAAAAGAGTTTCCTCACAGTATTGAATTATGTTGTCAGAAACTAATGGGCCTCCCTATTACCAAACAATTTTCAAGTATTATTCAGAGACTTATGATTGCTGCAATGGTATACTTTATATGGCAAGAAAGAAATCTGAGGATTTTTCAACAGAAATAGAGAACTGCTGATGAGTTGTGTAACTAGATAAGAAACATGGTCAGAATGAGACTTTTGAGTCTCACAATTTATGAAACTCCTAATACCCTTAGAGACAGCAAGATTTGGGGTTTCATGGTGCATCCTCCAAAGTTGAAGAAACAAAATTTGATATGATGTGGAATGACTCTTTTTCTGTGCTAATGGCGGCTCTATTTGGATTGCTTCTTAGAATTTTACACATGTGCTGCAAAAAGATGGAATTCCTTATAAATAATCTTTCCAACATATACTTAAATGAGTGGAGTGGGGATTTGGGTGGGGGATTGGTGTGTGATATTATTTCTCTGAGAAAACAATTTTGGATGGGATGGTTTTGGTCTGACTATGAGGTGATTATAAGAGGGCTATACAATGGTGATATTGACATTGGGAGGAAAAACTTGGGAAGGGGAGGGAGTGTTGGTGAGAGTTGGTATATTTTTTTCTTCTCTGCCTATAGTTTTTCTGTCATTAGTTTGGTCTATTATATCTTACCCACTATTTCTTGGTCTCTAGGAAAAAATCTGGGCATGTTTGAGGATGGTAAGTGTGGAACTGATAACCTTACATCCTTTCTGCTTTATTTTATATGGTGTTGTAGTATGTGTGAGCCAGTAGTTGGCACAACCCTGGGAGTCATAAGGCTGGTGGCATCTACCAATTTTTTGAAATCAATCTCTAGAAGGTTAGGCAGTGTTAATTGGTGGATCCAAACCTACTTCAGAGTAAACAATTTCTTGAGACTTTCTTACTTCTCTTGTATGTCAAGTATTGGGAAAGGGAATGTTTTGGGTTGGGAAGGGAGCTATGGTAAGGGTATGGTAGGCCTATCTTGTTCTAATTCTAGATGTTCTGTCTCTTTCTTGCTTCTCTTACCTTACTATATTGTATATTGGTCTTTAGGAAAACTTCTTGATTTGTTTAAGATTGATAGAAGTGCCATCTTGCCCTTATCAATTTTTCTGAATTACTTTGGTGTCAGTAGTAAAGTGAGATGGCCTGGAGCTGGCACAAACCTGGGAGCTATAAGGAAGGAGGCATCTACCAATTTTTTGACAATTCATTCTAGATGGTTAGGCAGAGCTAATTGGTGGATCCAAACCTTTTACAGAGTCAATAATTTCTTGAAACTTTCCTATCTTTCTTGTAAAACCAAAATGGGGAATGGGAACTTGTTGGGATAGGGAGGGAGTAAGAATAAGGGTCTGTTAGGATTATTCTGGTTTGTCTCTAGATATTTTGTCTTTCTATTGATTTATTTACTCTTCCATATCACCTATTGGACTTTAGGAAAGATTCTAGGCATGTTTCAGATTGATAATGATGGTAAATTATTCTTATCAATCTTTCTATACTATATTAGGGGTATTAGTAAAGGGAGAAAGCCAGGAGTTGGCTTAACCTTGGGAGACATAAGGCTGGAGATTCCCTCCGATTTTTTGACTAAATTTCGTAGTTGGTTAAGCAGAGCCAATTGGAGGAATCAAACCTTTCCATGTGTCAAACAAATCTTTGGGCCTTTGTTTTCTTTCTTCATTTGTTATATTGGGACAGGATATATCTTGATGTGGGGAGAAAGTGATTCGTACTGGTTTCTTATGATGAAAGAAAAGTGTGATAATCATGCTATTGGTCATGGGTGGTTGGTTATATGGGATTCAGACGATAGAACTAGATTTTTGGTGGCTATTCTGGATACCACTCTTAACTTTTTCTTGATTGAGAAGTCTCGAATGGAAAGGAAAAAATATATCAATTGCAAAGTTAGGGAGGAGATAAGCTGGTGGAAGCTGGATTTGTATGGATGCGTTTGTACAAAATCAAGTAGCCGTTTTATTTGATATGTTGCTTACTATTGTGTTTGGCCTAAT
>BJCN01312090.1:0-13768 GCA_018326445.1 Flaveria brownii
ATCTTTAAAATGGGTTTTAAAGATTCAAATATCCGCTGCGTTTTTCAGAAAGTTTAAAGGTTAAACAACGTTTTTGTGTTCTAGCAAACCCCTCAGTTATCTCACGTGTTCGTTCGTTTTGTACTTTATCGTATTCGTTCGTTTCGTACTTTATCATTATCTTTCACTTTGTTACATAATATTTACTTTTGTTCATTTATTCATTCATACATCCTACCATGTAAAGTCATACATATCGTATTACATAACATAATTCATAAGTTTTGAAAACTCTTTAACGAAGAAAGATAACATATCACCTACACACATACACATCATAATTTCAACACATCACCATGCACAGATCAAGCATAAGCCATCACATCATAACAGGGCCTATCTCCCCATTCTACCACTTAAAACCACTTAGAAAATCCTAAGTCCAAAATGGGTGCATGGGACTTTTCAGGCGCATGAGAAAAAAAATTCTAACTGTAAAACAGTCTGGACGCATGGGCACTATTTGGGCGCATGAGCCCTGTTTGGCAGCTTTACCACTATGCAGGCGCATAACGCCTGTCCAGGCGCATGACGCCTGTCCAGGCGCATCAACACTTAGGCGCATGAAAAAACTCGGGTGCATGGGCATTATTCAGGCGCGTGACCCATACTTAGCCATTTTCATATTTTCTAGGGGCATGGCCACTATTCGGGCGCATGACCTGGGCGCATGAGCAATGTTTGGGCGCACCACCCCTGTTTGGGCGCACCACCCCTTGGGCGTATGAGAACACTTAATCAAAATTCTTAGGCATATGGAACCATTCTGAAATATTTCTAACATTGCCCAAGTAACCCGAACATCCTTCCAATACCACCCAAATATAGATCTAACATTCTAAGGCATCTAAGCATCCTAAACATCCATTTCTAACCACCAAAACACATCTAAGTCATAAGCCCAGAATATCATTCGAAAAGCATAAACATTTGGTTATCATAAAAATCTTTACCCGGTATACATGATAGCCCCAAACACTTTAAATCTGTAAAAGAGGGGTTCTAGAAACTCACCTGAAGCAAATCTTCGAACTAAACACTTTGAAAAGCAAGCTCAACATCAAATTCTCAAACACGAACTCTAAAACACCAAGAATTCGGTTAACCGCTTGTGAATTCGGCTGAAACCAAACTTATACTTGAGAAAACTCACCTTTTTGCAGCTTCTTTCTCCTTTCTCTCTCTAGAATCGAGAGTTCTTCTTTTTCTTCCTTCTTTAACCGAGACCAAAATGCACTTTAAGTGGGTGGCCATACCCTTTAAATCCTTAAAACAATAAGGTTTTGTACTTTGTACACTTTGGCCCCCTCCAGTTTTGTTCCCTTTCCCTTCTTGCAAGATACTTTTTATTTTCTCTTCTTTTAAATAAAAATCTGGGTGTTACAATATTCGAGCAAAACCGAGCGAGCATCGAGCGAGCGGACCTTTGCTCGTGCTCTACTCGTTTACAAACCGATCTGAGCCGCTCTGCTCGTTTACTACCGAGCATAATTCAAACGAGCATTTTCCGAGCATTTTTCGAGCGATCCTCAAGCGTCGAGCAGATTGGACAGAAGATTTTCTCAAAACCCCTCTTACTCAAACACCTTCATCACCATAAGCTCAAATCACCACTTACCAACCTGAATCCTCTGCACCAGAATCTCCAAAGGCTCAAGCTTCAAAAGACATCAAAGGTAAAAGGAAGATAACTGTGGAAGAACTGTTAGAGGAGGAAAGGATGGAGAAACTCAAACGAAAAGGTAGACTCACTACTGGAAAGCTTTTGGATGCTAGTAGCAAAGCAGTTGAGGCAGCCCAGGAGGCTATCTACAACAAGTAAAAAGTGAAGATTATTGACAAACTTGTCAATCTTAGAGGAGCAAATGAAGATGTGCTTTTTTTACCACTTGAGGAGCTGGTGGAGTTAGAAAAGGCAACCCTGCTACAAAAAGAACAAGAGGAAGCAGCAAAGTTGGCCTTAGAAGTGAAAGAGAAACAAAAGAAAGAAGAAGCTGATCAACAGCTGAGAGATGAAAGAACAACTTTCTTATGTTCTAAGGGATACTCTGTTGAATAACTAACTCCTTATGACAATGACATGATCATGTAAGTTTTCCTCAAAGAACCAGATCAAATGGATAAGGAGAGGAAAAAGGCAGCCAGGGAAAAGCTTAGGGAAAAGAAGAAGAAAAAAGAAAAAGCACAACTTGTAGCGACCAAGAAGATGGGAGATATAGCATGATGAAAGCATATCTCAGAGCCTATGGCTTCTTTGGCAGACAAGTTGGCCCTATGTCTGAAAAGACCCTGCAGCGACATGTCAGTGACATCAAGGCTGACATTCGCTCAGCAAGAAGGAAGGAGGTTTACGAAAGTTCTCAGAGAAAAACACCCAAACCTGCACCTCAACCTAAGCCCCAACCTAAGCCTGAGACAACACCCTTTCCCTTCCTAATAAAAGTTGAACCAACCACTAAACACTATACCCCTGAACCTACACCATCAGCCATACATTCATCCTCACCTATTGTTTCATAATAACCAACTCCACTACCAGTTCTAAGACCCAAAACACTTCCTAGAACTCAGCCCTCTTATACCCAACAATCAACCATCCACTCATCACCAAAACCACCCTCTGAGTTAAGTAAACCTCTGACCTTGGAAAAATACAAGGAAATCAAGGAAAAGCTCATTAATTATACTACTCTAAGAAAAATCTCTTGTGAAGTGGATTCCATCAAATTAACATTCATTGATGGATTTTCCAGTTCCCTCACAAAAGAGGAATTTCTTGATTTGCCTAGGGGAACTCTGGACAAGGCACTTCAACTCTTGGCAACTAACTCTAATTCACAATGAAGAAGAGAAAAAGCTGAGAAGAAGACTGGTGACTCTCTTGTACACCAGGAAGGGGAACATGCTGCCAAATCAACCCCATTTTCCTAGGAAGAAAATTGTCCAATGGAGGTTCGAAGACTCTTCTCACAACTTTGTTGTTGAAAGAGAGAATCAAACAGTCAACAGACTCAATGCTTTATCTTTGCTATACTCAAGCGGATTTGAAATTGGTGAGTTAGCTGAGAAGCCATTCTCCAATCCCTCCAACTCTCATACAGCTGCTCACATTCAGAATCATCTAAGCAACCTTCACCTTGCTGAGTTGACCACAAGAGCAAGGATTGAAGAAGAGTTGAAACAAAGAGAGAAGGTACAAGAGAAAGGGTCAATCAATGGAAAGATTTTCCTACAAATGGTTGAAGGCCCTAAATTGAAACCTATAGTTAGATGGGAGTATGACTATGACTCCCATCAACTAACTCTCTTCTGAGGGCCACAACAAAGGGTACATGTTATCCAAAGTAACAGGCTAGATCTGTTATCTTCAAAGGATCTGTACAACTTCTCAGCACCACCTCAGGAAAGGACAACGAGACAGATAAATACTTACTTTTAATGGTGCTAAATGTTTTGAGAAGCAGAAGACAATGATGTTTTGGTAGCATCAGCCTAGGGGGAGTTTGTTGGGTTAAGTAAGGTTGCTGCAACCAAAACAATACTTAGAACAATTTTGGTACAACTGACAAAGACTTCCAAAGGCGAAGCTGCACTTTCGAATATTAATAAAAAAGAACTTTTGAAGAAGGAACTCTGTCTTCCGAAGAAAAGTGAAGCCATCTTCTGAAGACAATCACTTGGAAGACTTCAAGGAAAAAGACTTCCAAAGGATAAAGCCTTGAAAACCAGCACAAGTCTCGAAAGAAGTAGACTCTTCAGAAGTATAAATGGATTCGGAAGAACTTGTTCTTCCGAAGCCAGATTATCTTTGGAAGAATCTACTATGAACCAGTGGATATAAGTATGGCCCTTCTGACAAGCCGCTACAATCTCTGATATACTGCATGGTGCTTTCCTACGCCCATGTAGTTGACCATACTTTGTTCCACTGTACATTCGTTATTAGTTAGTACAGTTACCACGTTTAGTTGGTAGCAAAAAGGTAAGTCATGGACATGTTATGACTAACTAAACTAGGACAATATTTTATCTTAGATACCTTATGTCTAGTAATTTGGTATTTGTTTAGATGTAAGTTCCAGATGGTTTTCAAAGTATAACCGGCTGTAGATAGTAGTATATATAGTTTCTCATTATAACTCATTTACATATGCTTGTAAGAGTCTTGTACACCTTGAGTTGAGAAGTAATATATACAAGTATCTTGAATACTATTTCTTGTGTGTTATTTACTTAGTATATTATTATCAACTTAGTTTGAGATTCTTCATTCATTAAGACTAAAACTTAGCGAGTTTGAGAGATAATCTTATGTTGATAAACAATATCGATCATGCATAGCACACTTGACATCAAGTTGCTAGACCTTGAAATCCTTGGATGCTACAAAAGCCGGGAATATCCTAATAGCTTCAAGTCTTGCCACAGGAACAAAGACATCTGTGTAGTCAATTCCTTCTTCTTATGTGTATCCTTGATCAACTAGTCTTGCATTGTTCTTGATGAAAAGTCCTCCATCATTCTTCTTGTTCCTTAAAACCCACTTGGTTCCGATGGTAGTCTTCCCTTGCGGAAGGGGATATAGGTTCCAAACCTTTTGTCTTTTCAATTGAAGCAGCTCCTCTTGCATTCCTTCAACCCAGCTTCCATCCTTCAAGGCCTCATCAAATTTCTTTGGCTCTATCTGGGATAAGAAACAAGAGTATAGACACACGTTTTTGTCATGGTTTTGTCCTCTTGTTCTCACTCCTTTGTCAACATCTCCAATGATGTTTATGATGGGGTGTGACTTGTGGTTCCTGAGTTGAGGTATCACACCAAGTTGATTGGATTAATCTAAATTTATGAAGTTTAAATCTGGTAATGAGGTATCACCCACCACATCAACATACTTATCAAGAGAAACTTAATCCAGTGAGTGTGTGACATCATTGATGTTGTCTTCCATGGAGTGGTTATCAGCATCAAGAAATTCTTGATCATTGTTACCATCACCATTTCCTCCTACATTTGAAGCTCCTTTATTAGAGTTTTATGCCTCTAAGCTCGAATTTCTAGGCAGCTCAGATGTATGAACTGAATTTATCATGGTTGTGTTGATAGGAACTCCATCTACAGGGTTAGTTACCCCTAAAGCTAAAGTAGTATTCTTGCTTCGTCTTCTCAACTCAAATCTTGGGTCAGGATCTCCTTTTGATAAGGTATCTATTGACCCTGAAACATTCTCACAAGATTTGTTAAAACAGTTGGTAACTAAATCAAGATTAAATAGCCAATCAGGACCAGAACCTTTCATACTAGGAATATGCTCATTGAAGATTACATTCACATATTCTTTAACTACTCTAGTTCTGAGATTTTATACTCTATAAGCCTTAGCTTGACAAGAGTAATCAATAAAATGTTCATCATCTAATTTCTTAGCAAATTTGGCTACTTGATCTTTGGTATTGAAGATGGTGCAAGGACATCCAAATGATTTGAGGAAACCAATGAAAGGTCTCCTTAAAAGCAATAGCTCATAAGGAGTCTTACCACGAGTCTTAACTACTAAAACTCTGTTTTGCACATAGCAAGCGGTGTTGATCTCAACCCAAAGGTAATAGGCAGTTTAGATTCAGATAACGTGATTCTTGCAGCTTTAATAAGTGTCTTGTTTCTCCTTTCAGAAACACCATTTTGCTAAGGAGTCCTGGGACCACTTTACTGTCTTGTAATACCTTTTTCATCACAAAATATGTCAAAGATTTGGTTCTTGAATTCAGTTCCTTGATCACATCTTATGGTCTTGACCTTGTGATCACATTGATTCTCAATTTTCAGAATGAAGTTCTTTAAGATCTCATGAGTTTCATCCTTAGTTCTAAGGAAGAAGACCCAAGTGAATCTTGTAAAGTCATCTATGATCACTAAATAGTATGAGGTCCTTCCTAGACTCATTACACTGGTGGGGGCAAAGAAATCCATGTGTAATAAGTGTAGGGGAGTAGTGGAGTTCTTTTCCTTTAGTTTGTGAGACACCTTGTGTTTCTTCTCCTTTAGGCATGCAACACAGTGATCATCACTTGTAAACTATTTCTTTAGCATTCCGGTTACTAAATATTTTGTAATCTATTTAATTATGTTTTTAAAGTTTACATGGCATATTATTTTATGCCAAAGGAAAGACTGATCACTATTTTCTTTACATAGAAAGCAAGAAACTTCTTCTGAAGGAGATGTTTCCTGGAAATTCATCTTGTACATGTTCTCTTTTCTAGGGGCTCTGAGCAGGATATGCTCTTGAGGAATGACCACCATGGGCTTGAGAACAATGCATTCATGCTCAGTGAAGAGTATGTTATGTCTCTGATCACAAAATTAGGATACACAGTAAACTATAACCAAGCTCCTTAACAAAGTTTATCTTTCAATACTGAGCTTACCATTTGTGACCCTGCCCCTTCTAAGAATGTAACATCCTGCATCTCCTCCAAAAGCAACTGGACCTCCATTAATTTTCTTAAAGTTTTGAAGCAAAGAGCCATTGCCTGTCATGTGCCTGGAATAGCCATTATCAAGATCCATACATTCCTCTTGGTATTTAGTTGTTCCCGCATAATAACGACAAAGTTAGTTACATTTGGGAACCTAAGCCTCATTGTTCTTGGGCTTGTCCAAATGGGCTGAAGATAATACAATAGTAATTGATCATATGTTAAGATATTAAGGATTATTTGTTGACGTTAACGAAGAACTTCAAGTCACTTGGTCTTTATTCATCTTCCATACCATCTTGGAAAGATTAGATTTGACCTTCAATACTTTAGAATTTTTGACAACTTTGGAAGTTTTGGAGATTGACCCTTCAGAAGATCTTGCTTTCATTGCAGTAAGCTTCAGTTCTTTTAAAGCATTCCTTTCTTCCAACACCAATTTCCCTTCTGGATGCAAGTTTTCACTTGTCTTCATTTCCATTTTACAGCTTCTGAAAGGAAGAAATTTTCCTTTTGAAGCTTTCTTCTTCCTTTTGTTCTCAGAAGTCTTCTTCTTGGTTATATGGATAGTACTTTTAATATTGTAGATATAATCCATAACAATATGAGAAATACTGCCACACATAATGCAATCAGCTGGCTTTTTTCTAAGATACTTCTTGTGAATAGAAGGATGAGCTTGATCACTTTCCATCTCCATGTTCATCTTCTTAGATGTTGCAACAAGCTTCCTAGGGTGAGGCTTGCTCTTGGAGGTGGATGGTTCAAGCTGTGTAGTAGTGGTACAAAGCTGATCAACCTTTATTCCCTTATAGGGATGAGTTGGACATGAACTTGAATTCTTGGTACTAAAGCTCAGAGTTGAGTCCTTAGTCTTCACCACTTCAAACCCTATAGAAATAAAGACTTGTTTCTACTTAAAGTTGAAAGTGGCCTTGATCTCTTAAGCCCTCTTTGATTTTCTTTTGGTTTCTCTAATCAAATTCTTCCTCTTAGACTATGTCATCCCTGGTTTCTTCCTCTTCTTAGGAGAATAGTGATCCTTGTTAGGATGATCTTCTTCACTCATCTTAAATCTATCCTTCACTATCTACTCTTTATCCTCTTCTTCAATGAGGTCTATGAAAGGAATCTCATCTTGACAAGTTCCACACCTAGGAGATCTTACAGACAATAGAGTGTCTGGAGGAGCTATTTCACTAGAACCCAGTCCCTGCTTGTTCTCATAACACACTTTTGCATCCAAGGATGAGGATCTTATGTTCTTGAAGGTCTTTTCTTCAAGAACACATTTCTCTACCTTGGCTTTGCTGATCACAACATTCAGTTAACTTAGTGATGAGATCTTTGATCTGAGTCCTTTAGTTGGTATGTTCATGCTTAAGAGTGGAAATGGTTTTCCTTAAATGATCTATTTTAAGATGTAATCATTTTTAGCTCTTTTGAAATCAGCTCTTTAAATGTTCTTAGTGTGTGGAACTCCCTCAGTGTAATTTGGTCTTGGTTGTGCTTAGCCACCATTTGTTCTTGGTGCATTGCACTCCCTAGCAAAGTGTCACATCTGGTTACAGTTGTAACACTTTAATTTGCTTTTGTCGAGCCTAAACTTTCCACTTGGTCATTGCTAAGAAACTTTCTTCCCATCCTCTTGTAGAATTTCTTGGCTCTATGAGTGAGAAGGGCCCTCTGTTGGAGTATCTCCATGTACTCCAGGTCATCTGGATGGATACAGTCCAAATGTTCAAGGATGAAGAAAAAGTTGTCAGTGCTTTCATCAGTAAACACAAATGCTTGTGATGATCTTGTCTCTTAGAATGGGCTTCCTTGGATGTAGCTTTTCCTTGGTGTCTCCGGAAAAGTGATGGAAGGACACTTTTGTGAGTTGTCAGGGTAGCAGATGAGATGATGTTGTGGCTCTCTGCAATCCATTTCAGCCATGTAAAGGGCTGAACTCTGCTGATTGTTAGGGTTACTACATGGATTTTGCATGTTCATCTCCATCTAGTATCCACTGAGAATACCATACAACTCGGTAAGAGTGAGTGTCTTGAGATTCTCAGTCGTCTTGATGACCACAAAATAGTGTGTCCATTGTCTGGGAAGAGCGGACATGAATTTCCTTACAATGTCCCTGTTCTTAAGAGTTAATCCAACATCCACTAGAGTATCCACAAACTCATCATACCTAAAGTATTATTATGTCATGGTTTCACCTTTCTTGAAGATGAAATTTTCAAACTGCTGCTTCAAGAGGTCCTTCTTATTCTCCTTTGCTTCAGTGGACCCATCATACATGAGATTCAGTGCATCCTATAGTTGTTTAGCAGTCTTGCACTTTTTAAAGCCTATGTGTATGGAGTTGGGAAGAGTAGTTTGGAGGGCGGTCATGGCTTTCTGATCTACATCAATTTTCTTCAGGTCATCTTTAGAATAGTCAGTCACTTCCTTTGGTATCATGCCACCTCCAGCAGCAACTGAAGAAGTACATGGTACATGAGGTGTAGAGACAACAAATCCCCATATCTTGCTGTCTTGAGACTTGATGAAGCCTTCCATTCTTTGGGACCAGGTATCAAAATCATCAGGAGTGATCAGTGGAGACTTTATCATGGTACTGGTTTCCTTATCAACGTTTGTGATAGCTTCCATTTGAGATGTTAAGTGATTTGAAACTATGAGGATTTAAGATGGTGAGATATTACAATCAAGAACCTAAAATGCTTTGGCACTAATTGCAAGACCGGTTAAGGGTGGTCATTACAATTATTATCATAATGAGGAGAGTGTTAGAACACTTAACAGATCAAATAGGGAATCGGGGTTTTTATAGAAGATACTAAGAACACAAGTACGTATTGAGACTGAACAAAAGAGCAAGAACAAGATAAGTATGGTTTTCATGAATGTTGTATGTTACTCTCAAGTTCTTTTACAAGTGTTACAAATCATAAGATAAAATACAAGGATCTGAAATACTTTATACTACATCCTACAGTCGGCTATACTTTGAAAGCCAGCTGGAAACATTAATCTAGATAACAAGATCAATATACAGTCAAAAGGGATTGCCATTTGACTTGTGACTATGACATGTCCTAGGTCATATCCTAATATATTATAAAAAGGATAAAAGATACAGAGTAGAAAGTTACAGACTCTAAACCTTACTCTACAGTTGCCAAAGCATGGACCTTTTCCCCAACTTATACAAGTTGGTGACTCTTCAGAGTTGCAGCATAAAGTAGGTCAGCTTTATGCAAAATTTTATCAGAGAAAGCATGTCTTCTATGTTTTTGGAAGAAATCAGTCTTCATTTATTTGCTTTGGAAGACTTTGTCTTTGAAGCTTTGGAAGACTTTGTCTTTGAAGCTTCGGAAGACTTTATCTTTGGCTTTGGAAGATTTGGTCTATGGCTTTGGAAGATTTTACACTTAAAATATTTTTTATGAAAAGTGTAAAACTTCTGAAGTAACTTCTACCTTATACATCAGTGCATGCATGTTGGAAGCTCTTTGGTTGCTTTGGTTGCATCAGCCTTTCTAATATAACCTTACAAGTATATCATTGTGTACTTTTAATTGTAAAACACAATGCTAAATAACAAGTTTATAATCTGTAAACACAATGATAAAATGACACAAAGTGATTTAAACCGTAAAACACAATGATTAATATACATAACAAATGATGTACAATATTTGACACAATGAATGTATGAGACACAATAAACTAATTTATTTTATAAAATAACAAAAATATCATCCTTTTTAAAATAATAGAAGCACACGTATCAAACACACAATTCTTTTTAAATTGTTTAGATTAAACATCTTTTTACAATAACCCTACCGTACTAATAAATAAAATTAATTATTGATACATGTAATCTTCTCACATTCATTTCGCCAAGTGTCAACTTTTTACAATTATTTTACCACATGTTACTATAATAGCAATTCAACTATTAAATTGTTAAACAAATATCTAATATATAAAAAACATGTTTCTTTTTATTAAAAACCCATTTTCTTAACAAATAAAATGTTTAAAAAATAAATCTTTAAACAAACTTTTTTGAAATAAAAAAAAGTGTTATTAGTTTATTACATGAGATAGTTAATCATACATAATTTCAAATATATCGTGTCTCAAATAATAGTTTTATAATTTATAAATATTGATTAATAACTTTTAATTTAATATTTATATTGTTAGGACATTTTTTCGTATGAAGTACTAACGGATTCTGCGTGAGACCAGATCAAATAGCACAGAATTCTATTTGATTGGAGATCCAATCAGTGAGAACGAACAACCTTATCGATCTAACGATGAAACAAATGTTAAGAACGAGTTGGAATCGATCAGGAACGAACTATGAACTTGGATGGGCGACTTGGGACGCTTTGGATGGCTAGGGTATGATTGTATTCGAATTGTCATGTTTTTCCACGAATTATGTGGTATTTATAGGATTTCAATGTCCATTCATACGACTGAACCATTAGCATGGTTCAGTCGTGCGACTGACTCATGCGTCTGACTCATATGCACGACTGAAGGTTCAGTCGTGCGACCGAGTCAATCTTAAGTCTCAGTCATACGACTGATCTAGTCACCTGGTTCAGTTGTGTGACTGGTCCATAAGTATGGTTCATTCGTGCGTATGGTCCATAAGTATGGTCCATTAGCATGAATAACCATCTGACTAAGTTGAACACATTTCTGAATCATTATTGACTCATAACTATGTGCAACAACTTCAAACCTATATATAATTGTCATAAATATAAGTAATACCAATTACAATACGAATATGATATAAACAAAGACAATCCAACATCAAACTCACATCATATTTCATTAAACATGTTCATTACATATGTGTAAGAAACAAAAGACATTCACATTTAAGAACATAAACTAGGAACAATGTATCAACAAACTCCCCCATGGACCTAGTTTATTCTAGTGTCTAACATTCTTCACATATTCTTGGAAATTTTTATACTTCTCCTCTTTTGTGACTCCTGCGTGTATCTTCAAAAGCAAAGCAGAGTTATGACGTGTTGGAATTGGAGAGCTTGTATAATATCCTGCGTGTCATAGAATAGTGGCCACTTGTACAATGCGTAAACATCTTTAGTAGACAAGTTGGTTAGCCACATTAGGTCAAATACCCAGATAGTCTCTATTTTACCCTCTCTGTTTAGGACTATGACCGCTTCACCTGTCCTTCAGTAGTAATACCACCATTTGAAGTGTGGAGTGAAGTCCTGAGGCATCTCCCGCAGTGGGATCTTAGACATTATGCATGGGGGACTCAACTTTAGCACTACCTTCGGCTTCCCAGTGTTAGGGTCAACTTCAGTCCTATGAACGAACCTTTTATGTTATTGAGGTCTGAAGTTTACCCATCTGGTGTGGTATTCTCTATTAAGTGCCATCTCAAACCATCCAGACATCTTTCTCGGGTTGGCGTACAAAAGGTCTAAACAGGCTAACATGTTCAGCTCAAAACCGGGAAGAATCTTCAGATCGTGTGGGTATTTGAAGTACTTAATCCCCTTCTCCCAGTTAATAGCATATACCTCCAAATCTTCAAAATAGACCCAACTTATAATCTTTCCTGACAGCTTCTGATGTCTCTTAACCTTGTATAGTTTGGTGTAGGCGTTTGGCTTTGGAGTTCACGTTGGGCTCTCATCTCTTTCAAACAAGCTGCCCATTCAGCCTTCTTTATATCAACATCAGCGTCTGTGGCTTGGGCTTTACCTTCCTCTTTTTCTTTCTCTTTCTCTTTATCATCTAGTGTACCAAAAGTATCACTGCCAAATGTTTCACCCAGGTTGGGGATAACATTGCCCTCAGGGTCAGTGTACTCTTGATAATATTCTGAAGTAGTTTCTTCAATCTCAATCTCATCCACGCCTTGTAGCTCTTCATCTCTAACAACATCGACCTCAGGAGCATCTTTGACAAGCTCGTCTGGATTTAATCTGAACATATCTGCGAGCTGCTCATCAGTCTGGTCATGGATGATTTCTCCCTCCTCTTGAGTGTAACTCACAGATTGTCTTACTATCCCTTGCGAATCAAGAAACATTGTGAGTTGAGTCTTGATTTGCTGAAGGGGAGCAATATCATAGTCATCAGTCTATTAAGTTGTATCTGTTTGAATTCACAACCAACAATGCATACATTAATCATTTATCAAAGACATTAAACGTAATATTTCATAAATTACATTAATGTAATAAGCGATTTAAGTACAAAAGTTTCAAATACATAAATGCTTAGGCATTACTTTTCCCTTGATCGTGGGTCTCTTCAGCTTGAGGAGCTGAGGACATGGGTATTTGATCTTGATTTCACTTAGTGCGCCTCTCCTTAGCGGATGGATTTGAGGCTGATGCAGATGCATCACCTTCTTGATCATCCTCATCGTCATCATCACCTCCTTTGCCTTTTCCACTTCCTCCCACTTCAGCCTCATCATCATCTTCATGTGATTCATCATCAGAAGAATCATCATCATCATCATCATCTCCACCATCATCACCATCACCCTTGATCTTTAAGGGCTCACCCTTAGTCCCCTTCAAACTTAGCATCAACTTTTTGTTCTTTTTCTCCACTTCCTCGATCTGCTTTACGAATGCCATCAATAGATCATTTTGGGTAGTCAGGGCATAGTGAGCTCGAGCTAACGCTCTCTCAGGAGCAGCGTTCTTATCTGTCAACTGTGCTATCTGCTTGCCCTGAGCGATGTTGACCGCTATCAGCTGATTCATCTGATTTGCCCTCAAATCATCTATAGTTAGCAGCTTGAGCACCAGCCTGTTAAGGCTTGCCAACTGCTCTGCTAACCCAACAGTGGGTAGAGTCGATCCCTGTGGAGGTGGGAAATGGGTGGATGTGCTAGATTGGGGTATAGATGGTGTAGTGGTGGCTGTGGTGTATATGGGAGTAGAGATGGAAGTGGGTTATGGTGGAACATATGTGGGTATTTTGGGTGTGGTAGGTGTGAATGTATGAGTGGTGGTGGGAGTAGTAGTGGCTGTAGTGGTGGTAGTGGTGGTAGTGGTGGTGGTAGGGTGAGGAACAGTGGTGGTGGAAGTGGCTGTGATGGTGGTAGAGCTGATCAAAACAATCCTTTGCCTCTTTCCCTTCTTGCCATAAGACTGGGCCATCCTCTTCCTCCTGGAGCTCTTGACAATCGGGGCTCCCCCTGGGCTGATCGGCTGGTCAGG
>BJCN01312101.1:0-10371 GCA_018326445.1 Flaveria brownii
ACCAGACGCACGACTCAACACTCCATCCGCACGAATCAACCTTCAATCATACGAATCAGCTTCATTCGTATGATTGAACCCTCATTCATGTGACTCAGCATTCAGTCGTACCACACAGCACCCAATCGCACGACTCAACTCCCATTCGCACAAATCAACCTTCATTCGTACGAATTAGCTTCATTCGTACGACTGAACCTCCATTCGTGCGACTCAGCATTCAGTCGTGCGATACACGCACAGTCGCACACATTCATCCGCATAGACTCAATCGCACGACTCACTCACTTGCATGACTCAATCGCACGACACACACAATCGCATGGACTCAGTCGCACGACTCACATAATCGCATGGACTCAGTCGCACGGCACACACAATCGCATGGACTCAGTCGCACGACACACACAATCGCATGGACTCAGTCGCATGACAGACCCAGTCGCCAAAATAGTAGGTTGTGACTGCAGTAGGTGCAGAGCAGCCTCCGGCTGCTCCGTGCACGGGTTTGCACTTCAAGGACTTCCAGAAACACTTTTCTAACATATCTAAACAAGATGCACACGCAGGAAGGCAACACACGTACCCACACGACCTCATGTGCTCGGGTTGAACCCGAGCACCTGAAACCCTAAATCACAGCAATAAAACAAGCAAGAAAGGGACAACCAAGGTCGTCTACCTGCTAGGAATGTGTAGTCTCAGCTGTAGCCGTGGTTTAGCCGGTGAAAACGCGAAGAAAACGGGGCGGTTTGGTGCAAGGAAGGTGGAGAAAGTGAAGAAGAAGAAGATGAAGAAGATAAAGGTAAATGGGGTGGCTAGGGCTGGTAAGGGGTATTTATACCCAGCCCTAGTTTCACAAAATGTCATGTTTGGTCCCTGCACTTAGCCCCCGAGTTCCCAAATTTGTTTCGGTTGAAAACGACGTAAATAGGCTAGTTATATTAATGATAGGGAAGTATTTAATGATATTTGTATCTTAAAAATGATGTTACTAATGATGTTAATATTATATAATATAATATATTTAATGATTGACGGTGGCGATATTTGTAAACGTTCTAGGTAATAACGATGCAAACAATGATAACACAAGTGTATAGGATAACCAAGCAAGTATGATATCCACACGAATAGTTTATAAAAATAATGAATGAACGTTCTAAGGAAAAGTTAATGAAATCCACGTTAAATGATGGACCTTTTGGTGACGGATGTCACACATAAGTTTATAACTTCCCGTTCAAATGTAGGTGCTACACATTGAAAGTTTTCTCAAGACCACCATAACATTAACACAATATATATCACACCATTAGTTTATCACAAATTACATAAGTTTAATCCAATTAGGATGATAATAAGAGTTTAGCTCATGATGAGCTTGAATATAACAACAAACAACATAGAAGATAGATATGAATTCATCAGTGAAATGGAACAATCAAACCGGTGATCCACAATGGACGATGTTTAGACAATCCCGAACTTCTTCCAAGTGTTGTATGCACCTCCCGAGCCTCCAAATGGTTTTCAAGACTTGATTCCTGAGAGAATTCTGCAGAGTAACACCCCACCAAAAGCTTGCCAAAATTTTGAACTTAGGCCTCTATTTATAGGCTTTCTGAAGTGTTTAAGCACGTCCCCATGTTAGTACAATGCTTACGGAAGTTGGTCAGCTCGTACTTGCAGAGTTTGTCGGGCACGGCCCCATGACAAATGGGCCATGACCCCGTGTTTAAGGTGGGCACGGCCCCGTGCCTTATGGGGCACGACCCCGTGCCTTATGGGGCACGACCCCGTGTTTACTTTTATGGGATAGTACTTTTTGTCCTGTCAGATGTCCAAACACGAGGGTGTGCCAAATTTAGCATGAGGGTGTGTTTCAGGCAAGGCATAGGGGCGTGCTTAATGAGGCATGACCCCATGCTAGGAACTGAAAGCTTGGATTTCTTCGATTTCTTGTCAAATATGCTTTTTTTGTCCATCTTGCCCTTTACAACACCTGAAAATACAATTAAACGATTTGAAGTACATAATCATCATTTTAAGGAAGATATTAAGGAACAATTGATGTGTTTTTTATAGTGTTTTATATATAATTCGGAGCATAACAAATATCCCCACACTTGAACGTTGCTTGTCCTCAAGCAAAAATCACTTAAAAATGACAATTCCACCAAAAACCTAATAAATATAAATATGTCTTTCGGGAAATATGCAAGTAAAAGTTCCAAATGTAATCATTTTAAGCATATATAGAATAATATCGTAGTAAGCAATAGATTAGTTAGTAAAGATTATAATCATGTAAAAATCCACACTTCTCACAAGATGCACTCACATTCGGCTGAATATATGGAGTCATAATTATGGTTAAGTATGACTAATACGCTCAATTGCCTAGTATGAGTACGTGTGAAATCATATGCTTGTTAAAGGATCAAATCTCCACCTACTTAGATATTTACTTGCATAAATTATTGGGTATTTGATGGGTTGTAACTTGGCTTGGGCTCGGGTATGGAATATTTGGAAAAAGTGGCTAAATGCTAAAGACGACGGTCTTGGCTTATTTTTCTAACATAAAATACAAGGAAAGCTGTAAAAGGTTCTCTATACAATACTTCAAGCTAGAAGATATATGCTAATTTGAGGACTTGTTTAAGGTCAGATTGTCAAGACCATATTTTGCTTTCAAAATTCTTACTTCATCCTTCACCTGAAGATACACAAAACTATCCTTTCGTAAGGATCGTTCGGCTTGAAGCCTAATAGCACCTAATCGGATCAATTCTGTGTATTCGTATTAAGACTCAATTTGGTTCTTTTTGCATTTTCCATTGTGTGACCAATTTCCATAGTTCGGGCACCTTTCGTATCTTTTTGCCCATCTTTTTATAGCGCTTTTCCAAATTCCACAAAATGGCGGAACTTGTTCCGTTTTTCGCCATTTCTTTCTTGCGTTGTACGTGAGATTGAAAATTTGTTTGCCGATTTTTAGGGGAAGTCCTGGGTTTGCGTGATGAAGGCAACAAAGCAAATTAAAATCAAAAGAATGCATTCCAGTTCTATTAGGTCTGTCGGTAAAAGACCAAATTTTTCTTTTTCTTTCTTCCCTTTTTTTAATAAGCCAAAAACACGTCTTTAACGAAAAATGGGTTTTGTTAAATGCTTTTTGGTTAAGTGACTTGGTGGTTCGGGTGATCAAAAATAAAAATGTTTAAGCTCAACGGGACTAACTAGGGTTGACGTTCGGGTAAGGAATGTTAACTAGAAATGGTTGGGGCTTGAATGGTTAAGGTTTCCTAATGCCTAACTCATTTTTATGCAAAAAATACTAATTAAGGTCTTGAAATGTATACCCAAAGCAAGTTCTAATCACACGTATCATAAGGCACCCTTAATTAAATCCAGTATGAAAGTAAAATTACAAAAGTTGTTTAAGGCTCAAAAATAAACTCACATATAGATGGAATTGGGTAAAAGTATTTCATCTTACATGATTACATATTTTTACTAGATTATTGCCTTTATGGATATCACAAAAAAACATTTCCAATTTTTATTTGGATGTTATTTATTTACTTATTTATTTCCCGAAAATAATATTTATAATTTGGTTTATTAAAAATTGTTTAAATTTTTGGTTTCGTGTCACAAAAATTAATGGTTAAGTGATTCTTTTTTTAAAATTTTCAATTTGGACCTGTTTTTAGCAAAGTATCAAATGTATCTCTCAGTTCACCCCATCCCCACACTTAAAATTCACATTGTCCCCAATGTGATTAATAATATAAAACTAGGAATGGTAACGAGATACTCCCCTAAAAATGATGAAGTCGATTCATGCCTTAATTTGTGTGACTCGTCGGGATCACCTGAAATATCATCCAATTATTGAAAACATTAAAAACCTAAACATAAAAAATAAAAATAAGATGACATGAATTAAAGGATATACTGGCACAAAACAAATATGCCCGGGCCCTGAAAGTGATATGGGCTTTTCAAGGGCTTCGTGGCGGGATACCCCCCACTCATGATACATTCGGGTTCTGATGTATGTGACATCATTGCTCAGGTCATCCACTCGGGAGTGCAAATTTTTGACTCGGTTGAAGGATTGTTGCGCGTATTCGAATGATCTCCTTGTGTGGTTACTGGTAGTTTGGATTGCTTCATAAAGGTCTAACATGGTCGGGAATTCTCCAGCGTGTGAGCTGGAAGCCCCGGCTTCTTCATGATGTGTTGGCATATCAAGTTACATGATGATTTCCTCGGGATCTGCCGGATCCTAGATTTGTCCCTTCCTATCCATGAACCTCAGATGCCCATTTGGTAGAGTTTTTATCATGTACATGCTTATGCAAATGATTAAGTCCAACAATCCTGGCATTACTCCTTCAGTCCCCTCCGTGTTACACCCATAGATCTCGTACAAGTTCAGAATCCAGCTTCCTCCAAACATGGGTGTCGGAGCACCTGCAGTTGCATTCCTGGCAAACAGATTACAAAACAAATTCCCAATATTGCATGGCAACTGATTAGTCATACATTACAAAATAAACATGTCCCTCAAGCTAATAACTCCCTCGCTTTGACCACGAGCTGTTATCGAACGGCTAAGCAACTGATGTATGTAACGCAGAAGCGGGTCTCGAATCTAACTGCTCTTGGTTTTACTCAAGTTGAACACCCCTGTTCCAATCCTTTCCCAAAATGTTTTTCTCATGGCACCACTTTTTGCGTCTCTACTCTCCTCGTCTGGAAATGTGTGGTAAGCTGGCATTCCTGATATTGCTTCCTCCTCCATCTCCTATTCTGTATATATTCCAAGATAGACACCAAACAAAGCGATGGATGTTTTTTGCCAACGCCAACCTAGTCTAAATGTAACAGCTTCATCATCCCAAGGGTTGGAGTCTTTCATGCTAAATCTGAAAGATGCTAAAAATTCAAGAGTTAGTTCATAAACAGAAGGTTTATTTTATGAAAACAAACACTTCCACTGAATACTCAATAAATTGTTATATCTTTCGAGCTGTCCAACAGCCGCCAAGGTTTCCTCATCGGCTTGCAAATGTGACTTTTTAGCGCTTTGCAAGAGCCTTTGCAACCGTTCACGACACCATCTTTCACGGTTTCCTCCAAATTGTAAGTATGGATGGTTCATGATCCTGAAATTTTGACAAATCAGTTAAAATATTCAAAACAGATTTTTGGAAAAGTTCACCTATTTTAGGGATAAAAATGATTTTCAAGAGACATGATGCCCTTTTTGTGAAACTTATGTTTAAAAACAGTTGAAATGTTTGATTTTTAAGAAAAAATTGTTAAACATGGGGGTGTGTCTCTTGAAACGTGGGGGTGCGGTTAACATTTTGAGCATGTGTGGTTTTGGTTGTAAAACTCTGATTTAACATGGGTTTAACATTTTCTTGCTTGAAAAACCAAAGTTTACACGTGTATCAATTTAATCATGTTAATAATTCAAGATACTTCAAAACAATATATATATAGTGTTTAGCATTACTTGTGAATTCTTGTAACTTGAACATGATTAACAATGATTTCACCACGAATTATGGAGATAGTCTTTTTAAACATAAAAGAAAACATACTAATAACACTAATCAACTTCAAGAAGAAACATGAACAAGAAGGGTTAAAACATTCATCATTTCATAATACGTTTATGTACAAGTCTTTACATATAATTGCTAGGATTTCGGTTGTTTAGAGACCTAATCACCTAACTACATGTAAATGACCATTACAATAATAGGAATTAGTACACTAACATCTTTGATCAATACTCTTGAAAGAACTTCTTAAAAAGTTGAAAGAAAAATGAAAATATGGTGAAAATAGAAGAGAATACGAACATTGCAGGTAATGAGCTCGGTTTTTAACATGCAAAATTGATGGGGAACAAGACAAAAGGCTGAAAAAAAGTCAGATGGTGTCATTCATGGGGGCGTGACTCCATAGGCACGGGGGCGTGCTCCTCTTATGCAGTTCGGTTTCAGTCGTTTGTTGTTCCGTTTTTCAGTTTCGCGTGTTACGCAATTTACCCAGTTAAGTTTTATCACATCCAAATCATCAGAAAAGCTACGAAATTAGTCCTAGAATTCATTTAGACAAGCCAAGTGACAGTTACATTTTCCTAGTTCCTACGATTACATAATACGTTAAAAGTCGGGAATCTGAAACTACAAAACCAGACTCCTTAATGCGCACTAGCGCACATGACACATCACGGAATGCTTCTAGAAGAATCCTTCACACATTTCAGGTGGAAGGTTCGGTATAGGATAGTGTGAAGTGCGGTTGCTAAGTTCCACGAGCTGACGATGGATAGAGACGAGTTCCTCGGCTATTTCCTTAACTTTTTGGATAAGTTTAGCTAGATGTTGAGATGAAATGAGGTTCATCTCAGTCAATTGCTTAATCAGCTCGTGTAGCTTGAAGAAGTATTCTTGAGTTGTCGGCTCCCGTGTTTCAAAACACGGTTTCTTTGCAGGATTCCAACTAGAGCTTCCGTGACTTGATTCTATCATCTTTTCAAGAGATTTTAAGCAGAAGTGAGTGTGATGAAAGCTTGGAACAAGTGTGGTATTTATACACCGGTCGTGAAAGGTGGTCACGGGGGCGTGGTTGGCAAGACACGGCCCCGTGTCTGTCAGAAACCATCTTAAATTCGACCTGCAACGTTCCAGAGTCGTCAGCAGAGATCGTGGAAAACTTTTTTTGTCAGAGACACGGGGGCATGTTCAGTGGAGCACGGCCCCATCCTTGTGCTTGTGAGTCCTACAAAAATTTTAAAAAAAATTAAAGGAAATCTATGTACAGGTGGTGTGTTTCAGTTTTGGGTCTTCGGCGCGACCCTTCCCCACACTTAGTCTTCGTCGGGGCGGAGGTGTAATTCCTTCGAGAAAATCTTGGTTGGTCCATCGTTATGCGGTTTTAAGCGATGTCCATTCACTTTGAAACTTAAACCGTCGTGGTTGTCAATTTCGATGGCACCATTCGGAAACATTTTTTTAATCGTGTATGGTCCAGAACAACGTGATTTCAGCTTTCCAGAAACAAACGTAAACGAGAGTTATACAGAAAGACGCGTTCTCCAACATGAAATCATTTAGTGTTCTTTAAATGAGAGTCGTGGAATTTCATTGTCTTTTCCTTGTAAACCCTAACGTTTTCGTATGATTGTTCTCTCAGTTCCTCTAGTTCATGGATTTGTAGAAACCGGTTCTTTCCTATAAGGCCTTGGTCTAGGTTTGCTGCTTTGAGTGCCTAATAGGCTTTGTGTTCCAGTTCCACAGGTAGATGACACGACTTCCCATAAACGAGTTTGAACGGTGTTGTGCCAATGGGAGTCTTATAGGCTATTCGAAAAGCCCATAACGCATCATCAGGCTTGGTAGACCAATCCTTGTGATTTTGCCCTATGGTTTTCTCAAGGATTCGTTTGATACCTTGATTAGTGACTTCAGCTTGCCCATTCGCTTGTGGACGATAAGTGATTGTAAAGCGATGGTTCACTCCATAATGAGCCATAGCTCTTTCGAGCTGGTTGTTACAAACATGGTTTCCTCGATCACTAATCAAAGCCTTGGGGGTACCAAAACGAGAGAATAATTTATTAAGGAATCTGACAACGTTTCGTGCATCATTGGTAGATAAGGCTCGAGCTTCGGCCCATTTTGAGACATAATTGACTACTACCAAGATATAACGACTGCCAAATGACACCGGGAATGTCCCTATGAAATCAATACCCCATACATCAAATACCTCACATACTTGAACGGGTTTCTGAGGCATCTCATCCCGTGTCAAGATGTTGGTTGCTCTTTGACATGCATCACAAGTGTGTACCATGTTATGAGCATCCTTGAAGATTGTGGGACAATAGAATCCAGAGTCGAAGACCTTCTTGGCTGTTAGGGTTGCTCCATGGTGTCCTCGTGTGGGTCCTTCAAGATAGTGCCTTAGGATCTATTCTGCTTCACTTCCGTATACGCATCTATGAATGAGTCGGTCTACACCAATTCTGAATAGATACGGGTCTTCCCAATAGTAATGCTTAATGTCAGTAAAGACTTTCTTCTTTTACTGATAAGTCATTCCTTTGAGAAGGATCCCGCTTTTTAAGTAGTTCGTGAAATCGGCAAACCAAGGATGCTCATCGATTGAGGATTGGATGTTTCGTGAGGAAAATTATAATTTATTTTGAATTCCTCGATTTGTGAAGGGCTTGAATCTTCAAGACGCGAGAGATGATCTGCTGCTAGATTTTCTGCTCCCTTCTTGTCGCAAATTTCAATGTCGAATTCTTGAAGCAGAAGTATCCACCGGATCAATCTCGGCTTGGCATCTTGTTTGTTGAACAGATATTGAGGGGCTACATGATCAGTGTAAATGATTGTTTTTGAAAGGATCAAATACGAGCGGAATATTGTCAAATGCGAAAACTACCACAAGAAGTTCTTTCTTGGTGGTGGTGTAGTTTTCTTGTGTGTCGTTTAGGGTTTTGCTCCCATAGTGAATTGGGTGGAATTGTTTGTCTTTCCTTTGTCCTAATACGGCTCCTACCGCAAAATTGCTTGCATCGCACATGAGTTCAAATGGTAACGTCCAATCAGGGGAAACCATAATTGGAGCGGTAACCAGTCTCTCTTCTAACAGGTCGAATGCAGTAATGCATTCGTTGGAAAACACGAATTGTGCGTCTTTCTCAAGAAGTTGAGTCATTGGTCGTGCGATTTTTTAGAAGTCTTTAATGAAACGATGATAGAATCCTGCATGACCTAGGAAGCTTCTATTTTCTTTCACGGTTGTGGGATATGGAAGTTTCGAAATAGTGTCGACTTTGGCTTGATCAACTTCGAGGCCTGCTCAAGAGATCTTATGTCCCAACACTATTCCTTCAATAACCATGAAGTGGCACTTTTCCTAATTCAAAACAAGGTTAGAATCTTCACATCTAACCAGCATCTTTTCCAGTTATCAAGAAATTGTTCAAATGAGTTTCCAAATACGGAGAAATCATCCATGAAAACTTCCATTGAGTGCTCGGTCATGTCGTGAAAAATTGCTACCATGCATCTTTGAAATGTAGCAGGGGCATTAAACAATCCAAAAGGCATTCGCCGATAGCCAAAAGTCCCATATGGACAAGTGAATGTCATTTTCTCTTGATCTTCGGGGGCAATGGGAATTTGGAAATACCATAAGAAACCATCGAGGAAACAATAAAACATTTTTCCATATAGTCTCTTGAGCATTTGATCGATGAAAGGCAGAGGAAAATGATCCTTCCTCGTGGCGTCATTGAGTATGCAATAGTTGATGCAAACTCTCCATCCTGTAACTGTATGAGTTGGAATGAGCTCATTCTTCTCGTTAGTTACAACAGTCATTCCTCCTTTCTTTGGAACAACTTGGATGGGACTGACCCAAGGCGAATCAGAAATAGGGTAAATCAAACTGGTATCAAGCAGTTTGATTACTTCTTTCTTCACCACCTCTTGCATGCTCGGATTTAAACTTCTTTAAGGTTGAATGACGGATTTGAATTTTTCTTCCATCAATATTTTATGAGTGCAAAAGGATGGGTTGATTCCCTTGATGTCCATGATTTTCCATGCAATTGCTCGTTTATGTGCCTTCAGCACATTGAGCAACTTGTTCTTCTCATCATTTGACAAGGCGGATGAGATTATGATAGGAAGTTGATAGGTTTTTTCAAGAAAATCATATTCGAGATGAGACGGAAGTTCTTTGAGTTCTAAAACTAGAGGGTCTTCAATAGAAGGTTTGGCTTTAGGTTCTAGTTCTTGTTCGATGATCTCAAATGCTTCTTGATAAGATAATGTTTCATCAACTTCTTGTTCTGGAATGATTTGATTCTCACAGATTGGTTTAGTGGTTTGGACTTCTATTAATTGAGTGTTGTAAGCTTCAATTTGACAAGTGTTTCCTCAAATGACAGCTTATTATTGAATCGCAAACATCAGTATAATAGAATGAGTCATCATGATGTTGAGGATGTTTCATGGATTGTCCTATGTCGAATGTTACCTCCTCCTCATCCACTCGGAGCGTGAGTTTACCGGTGCAAACATCGGTGAGGGCTCGAGCAGTTGCTAAGAAAGGTCGACCTAGGATAAGAGGAACATTCTTATCCTCATCCATGTCGAGGATCACAAAATCAATAGGAAACACAAATTTATTGATTTTAACTAAGAGATTTTCAATGATGCCCCTTGGATATTGAACAGAACAGACAGCTAATTGGATGCTCATACGGGTAGGTCTAGGTTCACCTAAGTTTAACTTTTCAAAAACCGCATAAGGCAT
>BJCN01312120.1:0-10086 GCA_018326445.1 Flaveria brownii
TGCACAACGTGACCTTTTGCTCTAACCGTGACCTTTAGGTCCAGCCTACCCCCAAAAACCCATGTGATGTCTCCATTAGAAACCCTTCATAAATTGACTTTACGAGGTAATCGTACAGAAAAAGTTACTAAATAATAAAGTTTTATAATTTTCAATTTAAGTTAAATTTAAAGAAGAATACACGAATAAACAGTAACTACTGTATGTTTCATTGTAGCCACTAAATGTTAAAAAAACATACATTCATAAAAATATTATAAGAGGGGAACACTATTAAAAGTTGGGTAAAGTTTGAGGAATACAAAATCATGAGTTTAATAAAAGTTTTGTGATATTTTATCTACATATAAATTTAATGTTGTAAAAGGAAAAAAATGTTACATTTTATATGTGTTTTTTTACATTTACCATACACGTTTTGACAGACAATTTAAATATATTTTTATGATTTTCATGTAAAGCTTGCGTTGGGACTTTTGGCAATTCCAGCAGCATCACTAATAATTTTAGGATTTGTGATCTTTGAAAAGAAAACATCTGATGACTTGTCTGTCTACCAACAAAAGACAGGTTAGTTTTTGCATTTTCAAGGGTTTCTATAATGAGAATATCAGGGAATAATCATTTTGACAGAAATTTATTTTCCTAAATAATCATTTGGCGGAGTATGAACACTTTCGTAGGGAATGAGGACGAAGTTAAATTTTTTAGCGGGCGAAATTAATTTTTTTAGAGGGGCAAGCTTGATATTTATATAAAAATATACATTACAGTACCAAAATTTTACATAACTGGATCAAAAATTTACACTACTGGACTAAAATTTAACCCTACTGACGAAAAAAAGAGGGGGCGGCGGCCCCACTATCCTCCGCCCTTGATCCTTTGATCAAAGTTAAATATACAATCATCTGATTGTTACAAATGATTATACTTTATTGAAACACGTCATCCGTTGTCAAAACATATAAAAAACTTCAAGAAACAGTAAATAATTTTGAGAGTGTTTCAACTACATCACTCATATCTTTATTTGTTTCAATCAAATCATTAAAGTTTTAGGAGTGTTTCAATTAGATCACTCATATTTTTCAATCTTTTTAAATAATTCGCAATTCTTTTGAATAATTTGCTTTTTTAAATATATCAAATTTTTAAAAATATTTTGTCATTTATGAATGACTTAATTAAAACAATCTAGAAACTTCATTGACTTAACTGGCAAAAAATTATTTACGAGTGATCCGTTTAGGAAAAAGAAATCAATGCTAGAACTTGATCACTATTTTACAAAGTTATCATTAAAAACATTGGCACGAGAATACGCTAATAAATCACTAATGGCAAGTAACAAATTTGATCAAACTCCCATTCGTGTTGTTCTAACCGTCGGCTCTGGCGTCGGAAAAACAAACATCTGCTTTTTAACCTTATTATCACAGGCAATAGTTAACCTGGGAGGAGCACTAAAAGGCATGTATGAGACCATACAGTTCCCAGAGGTCTGGAAGCCATCACTTTACATGTATCTTTCCTTGGCTCTAAGTTTTAGCACCCATGAAGGCCATTTTTAACTGGTACACCGACCCTAAGGCATAAACGACTTAGATCATGTATGCAGATGTGTAATTATAAGGGTGTGCATACACCATATTGAAAACGACCAATTGAGTTCTTAAATGCAGGAACTCGTTGGCATGGTACACGCAATCGGAGCACTAGCTTCGATTGTTGGAGTTTTAATCTACCACAAGCTTCTTAAAGACTACCCGTTTAGGAAACTGATCTTTTTTGCTCAACTCGTGTACGCGCTCTCTGGTTTTCTTGACCTCATGTTTATCTTAAGGTGGAACCTCGTTCTCGGGCTTCCTGATTACCTCTTTGTGGTCATGGAGCAAAGTGTTTCTCGTGTCGTGTCTAGAATTAGGTGGATGCCTATGATTGTATTGAGCACGAGTTTGTGCCCAATAGGCATCGAAGGCACGTTCTTCGCACTGTTAATGAGCATTGATAGCTGCGGCTCACTTTCTTCCAAGTGGGTTGGCGCGATAATTCTACACGCGTTTCATGTCACGAGAACTGATTTTGAAAACTTGTGGCTAGTGGTTCTTATTAGGAATCTCTTGAGAATTGCTACATTGGGTTTCATTTTCCTTGTCCCGAATGTGGCTCGTTTAGACATACAAAACTCACGCGATAGCAAAAGTATAGATCTTGAAACAACCGCGATAGTTTGGAACTACTGCCTTTAAAGGAAGGACATGAGGTTTGATTGTACATCAAGAAGCAATGAAAGATTTGTAAACCATGTAATTAACTGATACATGAATGATTATAAGGAATGAGAAAAGTTCCATTCGATTCGGGAATCAATAGAACTAAAATTTTGTATTACGCGTTTATATCAACAATTAACAAACCAGGAAACTGGAAGCAAGATTGCTCTAGAATATTAATGGGCCAATTTCTTCAGGTGGTGAAACATTCTGTTTCTAATCCATTGTCTGTCATTTGGAAGGTATGCCTGAATAGAATGATCATAACTGCAGGGCAAAATATAAAATACCAGTAAGCAAGTTTTATTTCAGCTATGGTTAAAGCAGATGTAACTGAGTGTAATTCGCGTGTTACAAGGATTATAAAGTCTATAAAACATATATGGCAAAAGTCGATAAAACAGGCAGAAATGTACATCGAAAGACCACTTACACTAACGCGCTTGAATCAGTAAGACTGTCGATGAAATTATAGAGATCTTGGATGTCATAAGTTGTGTTTCCTTTCATATAATGCACATATACCTGCACAAAGAAACCAAATGTAAATTTGACAAATACCACATATTGATCACATTAAAACATTTGCCCTCCTCTGTTTAATTCTTTATAATATGGATTAGTGGAATGTATTAGATTACTGAGTTCATTAATGATGTGAACCCTCCAAATTAAACAGAAGAATGGATCTTGTTTAGTAACGTAAAAAACGGGTCGTGGATATCTTGTTGCAAACTATAATCTTTTCTTAATGTATGGATGGACGAACTAAACATGCCGTCCATTGCTTGACTTATCGACTCATAGTCCATACAGGTCCTTGTTGCTCGGTTTTGAGAAGTCTGCATGAGTATAATAGTGTGCCTATCCGACTGCAATAAAAAAGAGTACAGAAATAATCAACTACTAGACATAAGAAACATATTACTATGAAAACAGAAACAAAGTTAAATCTATTACAGACAAAACCAAGTTATTAGACCATAACTGGTGAATTAAGTTCTAAACCCCTAAAAAGGTTAAAAAACCATCATCTTTTGGTGCTTTAGCCGAGCTACCCGCCACAAAGAACTACTGGAGCTAGACTCGAGCTACACGCCCAAAAAAAAAAAAGTAAAAGAACCACAAAAGCAACACCCCGCCCCTAAGAAAAAAAGTTAAAAACTTTAATCAACTTCTTGTGTGTTTAGGGAGTCTTTAAATATGCAGTTTGGAATTGTTTACTAGAATACAAGTAGTTGCAATTAAGAGCTTATAATGTTTTGATGAACATATTTGCTTATGATATAATTATGTAGGGGTTACAAATTTAGATTCATGGTTGCAACAAAACTAATTATCAAGGGGAAAAAAATTAGCCTTGTTACCTTTCTTTTTAGTTAAATTTGAGGGACTTTTTATCCGATCTCACAAGAATTATCATGTCCTGTTTGGTTATTATTTGTATTAATTTGTTAAAGATCATAGTTTTCCAAACACTTAATCAGCTCATTATCTAACCATCACAACTGATTATGTTATCCTAATTATTCAAGATTAAATAATCACTCTTCAAAGGCACATCCAAACACCTCATCAATCATAGAACAACTTAAAGCTGAATACACTTTGAATTGATCCAAAATCAAACACAGAAAGCCAGAAAACATTCAAAAGTATCAAATTAACCCAAACTTATACCATTTGGTATTAAAATTCTCATATAACCACAAATATCACATAGACTAACCCATAACTAAGCATCAGTTTAAGGAATTTCATAACTGTCACAGTTAATCCCGTTCATATGAACAAACTACATGATCAAATAAGAGATAAACGGAACCCATAATTTGCAACATGATTGAGATTAAGAGCAACTAAAGTATTTTTCTCACCATTAGAGGTGGACTGAAGTTGACCAGGGGTTGAATGGGAAAGAAAATAAGAAATCGTCTGCAGTATGTTCTTAATTTGGAAATTACCTCACCACCCCCGAGGTTTGTGAGCTTTACAATAGAAGCCCCTGTGATTTTAGCCTCGTTTCTTTTAAACGATATTATTTGTATCACTAAAATTATATTAAATATAATATAAATTTTTCTTTAATTTATTAAGCAAATATAATACCATTATATTTTAATTGTTTCAAGTAATAATAATAAAGATTTTTGTTGGTGTTTTCAGGTTTCATGTAGACTGTATACTTAATGAATTAAGGATCTACTCTATTAGATTAACGTATTTCATGTGTATACGAAATCTTCAACCGGATAAAAGAAAAAATATACTCAAAGAAAATGATTTTTTTTTCCAGTGAAAAAAATTTTATGTACAGGTACACGTTATAAATCTTCAAATTCATCCTTTGTATAGAGGTGGTATTAATGCAACGTATTATCACAAGTTTTTGCTAAAAAGTTGTAACAGTTTGGTCTTATAAGTTATAATTATCAAAAGTGTAAATCAAAGAAGACTTTAATGAACTTTTTACAAGTCAGTTCATTTTGAAACACCTTTCTATGCATAATAAACACGGTTCATAATCATAAACTAGCATCTCTTATTGAAAGATTTTTTTTATTTTTCCATTTTATGTTTTAAGAAAAATTTGATGAAATGAAGGAGAGAAATAATGATGTGAAAGAGAGTGAGAGTGAAGAAAAGTTCATTTTCATGGACAAACGTCATATGAGCCCTGGTTTTTTCACCCTACTTTAAGTGATGTAATAATAACTTACGAGAATTACAAAAAGTTTATTGCCTACGTACGTAGAATGTGTTGCACAAGCAAGAAAATACTAAATTTGCTGGAAACTTTACTAGTGAGAGTTTTTAAATTTTTATTTTATAATCAAATGTTTATATTCTACTATAATACATTTGAGTAGAATAAAATAATTTTTTACATTAATTTTAAATACTTTTAAGGAATAAAGTTATCATTAATAATTTCATTACCTTACATTTTTACACACAACCATATCAATTATATGATTATGTATAAGAAAAGTAACTGTATAATATTGTATATAAATACCTAGTTAAAGGACAACTTTAATTTTATTGTTATCACTACTAATAACGAAATTTTTGTAAATCTGATCATGTAAACAATCAATTTTTTGTTTATCTAAACTTTCTCAAAATTGTATTTATTAATTTATATACTTTTATAGTATATTAGTACTTTATTTATTTTTTCATTAAACCTTCAAATCTATATGTCATTTAACCAATCAATTGTTTAAGCGTTTTATAAGTGTTTGTGTTAGTGTGTAATATACATATACCCCGCCAAATCATGCGGACACTCCTTTAGTTACATTATATATGTTTCTAACAATTATACGATGTCTCTATCTAAAGAACGAGTAGAGTAGAATGAGCATTTCAATAACTGATCAGATTTTTAAAATATTAATAATAATATAAAAGATAACCTTATATAGTTATTTGTGTGACAAGACATTTATAAAACATAAGAGTATATATCATTCTCTTATATATAGTTAAATTTTAATTTCTGTTAACAGCAGTTAAATTTTAATTATCCAAGAAACAAATATGAACTCAAGTAGTATGAATGTCAAATTAGATACAATGTACAAGTCACCTCTAATAAATATAGAGACCCAAAAAAGAATGTGTAGTACAATGTAGTACACCAATTAAGGACATCTACAGTAGGTTTTTTATTTTGATGTAAGTGTATGCTCATATTATGAGGGATAGTTGTAAGTGATTGTGAATGAAATATAAATAAAATTTATGCGGATTGTATCGTGATTTTTTTATATTTGAGAAAACACGATACAACACTTATAAATCCCTTAATATTTTTAAAAGTTGTTGTGAGGAACCCCTATAAAATTTTTTAAATATATTTAAAAGTTGTTGTGAGTAGAGGAGAGTAGAAAAGTTAGTGATAAAAATATAAAAAAGTATTATTTAATTGAAAGAGAGAGTAAAAAATTAATATTTTTAATGTAAATATAAGGATGGAGATGGGAAAGCTAGTGTGAATGCTCTAAGAGTATTCATAACTCATTTCTCATCCTTATCTATATAATTATACTAAAATCATTATTTTTATACCTTAATCATTAATTTATCTCTCTCATTTACTCACAACTACTTAAATATATTATAAAAATTATAAGGATTTATTTCCGTAAAATACAGATAAAAAATAATATTTTTTATTTCATTCACTTACAATCACTTAAAACTATACCATATAACATAGAGAATACACTCACATCAATTTACAGAACAAATTATGAATGCTATAACTCTGTTTTTTTAACGGCTGAAATATATTACTATAGAAAAACAAATGAACCCAGCAAGATGCTAGGCCATTACACCATACACCATTATAATGAAAAGTTACACCAATTATGCCACTCGGCATTGAATGATTTAACCACCAAAACGTGTTCTATATTTTAACCACCAAAACGTGTTCACCTTAATGTCTTCCACAACCTTTGTAACAGTCGTATGCTCCCCTTTGAATATCGCATTATTCATCGCCTTCCAAATAAACCATATCGTAGCCAAAGCGATACAATGTTTGATCTTCCCTTCTTTAGTAGTCAAGTCCGAGCCACGAATAATATCTTCACAACAGCTGACAGAATCAATTCCACTAGCTAGCACCTCACACCACCCACTAATTCCTTTCCAAACTACAGTTGCAAATGGGCATGTAACAAGAATATGATCGGATGTTTCCGGCATTCCGAAACAGAAATTACATTCTAAAAAGGGTTGTAGGACTCCTCTCTCAGCCAGTGCAGCTCTTGTTTGAATCCTTCCTATCTTCGCCTTCCATGCAAATCCATTTACCTTTAATGGAGCCCAAGAATTCCAGGCCAACGGAGATAAATCTGGAATGGAATGATTTGCTTAGATAATTTTCCTCAATGAACGCGACGTGAACACTCCCGAGTCATCACCAAGCCAAGTCCAACCATCATCACCGTTATGGGCTTCAAATGAATGTAACAGATCTGAAAGCTGCGATAGTTCCGTCTCCTCCTCAACCGAGAGGTTAGTCTTTCCCCACATCCAGTTCCAATGCAACCCACCCGAGCTTTTAACCATATGATCCCCCACTACACATAATTTATCCTTCTCTAATTTAAACAACATAGGAAATTTATCCTTGAAACACATATCACCCCACCATAAATCAACCCAAAACATAATTTTATCCCCCCTTCCGACATTGCCTTTAATAAGATTCTCCACTACTATATTTTCTTTAATAAGGTCCAGATCAGACCTCATAATCTGTCTCCACACTCCATGAATTGATAATTTCAACGGGGTTGCTTGATATTTCCTTGGTTGAGCATGAATGCATTAATACACATTCCCCATAGTTCGTGTTTTTCTTTTTTGAACCTCCACTTCCATTTACTTAATAGAGAGAGGTTTGCAAATCTAGAGTTTATAACCCCTAACCCACCTAATTCCTTGGCAACCGCGAGTTTATCCCAAGCTACCCAGTTAATCTTTGAGTTCCTATTACACCCATTCCATAAAAACTTTCTTCTAATACCTTTATTGCTCTTATAACTTTCACGGGGGCTTTAAACAGAGACAAATAATAAACCGGGATACTCCCTAAAACAGCTTTAACCAACGTCATCCTCCCACCGAATGATTGTGTGTTCCTCTAATTTTTGCCTTCACCTTTAGAGACCTGCTGGAGGTTCACAAAACTGCCACTAATAATGATGAGAAAAGAAGAGTTATTCATGCTATTATTCTTACGACATGTTGGTGTATTTGGAAAGCGTGTAACGAGATTATTTTTAATCATGGAACACTCTCTCCTATTAAAATCATGGAAAACATCAAGATTCTTGGTTCGTTATGGATAAAAGCTAGAATGGAATTGAAGAATGGAGACCATCATGCTAGGAGTTTGATCTCCTTCTTGTTAATTTGATTGGTTCTGTGTTGTCTGTTTCTATTTCCTTTCTTGTAATCTTTCGGGTTTTTAACAACTTGCTAGCTCTCTCTATAAAAATTTTCAGCCGTTCCAAAAAAAAAGGAACTTGATGCAATATTTTTCACCCTTGTTGTGTGTGATGCATATTAATTAAACTTTAAAGCCAACAAAATTCAACTAACTCATTTTATTGGGGCATTGTCAAATGATATTTATTACATACTTCTCTCTCTGGGCTTCACAATATTATATCTTACATTCATACTAACAAACCAATCGATTGAACACATTCCTTCAAATGCACACACGTGTATATGCATGCATACACACATCAAAGGACATGAAGCTCAATAGTACCAATGTTTTAAAATATGGTTCCTCCCAAAGTCTCGTTACGAGCAAATGACGTGAATTTAAAATTACGTTTGCAGATGTATGAGCTAATCATTTAAAAATAAATAAATAATTATATACATACATGTAGATATAATTTAAGCATGCAAATTATGACTTGCAACTAAGTGATAATTCTAAAATCTAATAAAACCTTTACGTTTTTATTGGAAATAAGTATGTCATTAATTATTCAAATTAAATCCAAAAAACAAAATTCTAACCACACCATGTTCTAATCCAGTTTTCAGATTATCGAATAGGTGTTAGCATTGTTGTTAGGACCGGGAAACGGCCACCTAGCCGGTCCGGTTCACTGTGATTCGTTTTGAAGTGGTCGAGCCAGTGGTCGGACCGGTAAACCGGATCGGTTCGGACCGGAATTTGACTTTTTTTATGAGTAAAAATGGAGTATTGAATCATAAATTAGTATGTTAGATATACAAATATAGTTAAGTTTTATACATAACTATAAAATACATATACAAATCATATATAAATTACTTATATTTGATTATATATAAATATATATAATATACTATATATAAAATTATGATGTCATCCGGTTTTTAAATCCGGTCTGACCGGTCCGACCACCAAACCAGTAATGCGTCCAGTTTGACGTTCGATCCGGTTCTGAAAACATTGGGTGTTAGCATAAATGAGTTCCACGTCCAACCAAATTCGAGTATGTGAAAATCAAATCGAAATTTTGAATTCAAATTATATATACATATTTAACTTTTTAGTTTTTTAAATGTACCTACATTTTTTATTTATTTCATGTATATATATTTTTTTCTGTTAGATTTCAAATTCTAATTAATTTGAACTCGAATTAGAATTTAAATTCACTTTGAAAAAGCAAAATTCGATTAACCCAAAAATTAACATCATCAAAGATAATTTTTAAAATGGTTAGGAACTCTTAAAGTGTCTCCTAAAGGTAACATGGAAAACTTGAAAATTGATACGTCTTTTAGTAACGAAATAACATAGAAAAATAGTGTTGGACCAAAAGAACCAATGAGCCTGATTGGAAAAACCTCTAAGTCCCACAAGTCATCACAACATCTGTTGAAGACCTGATCAGCTGTTATACAAAGTCTGAAGAAACAACTGCTGAAGTTGTTCTGAAGTACTGAAGACAAAGACAACAGCTGAAGATCAAAGTCTGAAGAATTCAAAGGACTGAAGACAAAGACTGAAGATCAAACAGCTGAAAGACAAAGTCTGAGGAATAATTACTGAAGACATCAGCTGATACTAACAGCTGATGACAACAGCTGAAGGTATCAGCTGTTGTATCTACTGAAGACAGTTGAGCAAACGACTGAAGACAAAGACTGAAGACATCAGCTGATGTTAACAGCTGATGACAACAGCTGAAGGCATCAGCTGTTGTATCTACTGAAGTCAAAGTCTGAAGACAAGTGCTGAAGCTTCAGAGTTTGTCACAACAGCTGAAGA
>BJCN01312132.1:0-11964 GCA_018326445.1 Flaveria brownii
CTTTTGATTGTAGTGGAAACCGCATTAAACCGACCCCATTAATCAAATTTCCAGTGGCCACGAGTTCGAAACATTCACACGATTCGATTGGAACCGGTTTTGTGTAAAATGGTTGAGTTTTGATGGGGTTTCGGGGACGCCGGAGGACCGCCGGAGGGTCGCCGGAGAATCGGAGGGGATGGGCGGCGGGTTGGGTAATTTTTTTAAAAATTTACACAATGCCCCCCTGGGGTTTTAAATGTTTTAATTTTAGGTTTTAAGTTTCTAAAACCAAGTTTTAGAAATTACATTTTAACCCCTGGACTTTAATAAATCATTTTAATAAATTTTTTGAAATTATTATTATTATTAATATTATTACTATTATCATTATTAATAATAATAATATTATTTATTTTATTATCATTAAAAAATAAATGAGAATATATATATATATATATATATATATGTAGAAAATAAATTGTAAATTCTTAAAATTATTATAAATAAATAATAAAAATAAAATAAATAAATAAATAAAAAAAATATTTTCGGGTTGTCACACAATCCGTGTAATACACAGTGTACTAAAACTAATAAGTACATATTTAGTTATTTATAACTATTATCTCTTTGTTTGCACGTCGAATCCCAATTCAACATGAAATCGTCCTATGGTCTTATATTCTATGAAAAAATATTTCTTAAAATACGTGAATTGACGACAAAAAAAAATTTTGGTTTGGTGTTAGGCCGACTATTCAAATTGATTTGCTAAAAATTATTCTATCATTTTTTAACATCAGCATGTGGTAGGTGGAATATAATCACCATGATGCAAAGTGTTATTTAAAGCATATGTTTCTCCAGCAAATTGAAGACATAAGTTATGAACTCGCTTCAATTTCCCAATCAAGGTGACAAATGTATTTTGTTTTCTTTGTTTCTAGGAATGACTACAAATATTGTGTTTTAACAAAAACCTTCATATATAACCTAATATTTCACAGCACCTCCCCTTTAGGTAGATTTTAATCATGACCAAGTAATATATAAACTACACATGATACATAGATAAAAGACACAAAATAGAAAATAAAGAGATAAAACATTAAGTTTTGATCTTATGGCTAACATGATGTACATTGTATACCAATTATATGAAGAAGATAAAAAAATTATTTCATACATAGAAATTAAACACCGGCTAGCTAAATTATATCATACGCACTACATAATGATTGTAAGATCTAATAAAACTATCAACCTGATTCTTCAACTTGGTTCCAATGGTTTGTAACATTGTTAATGAATATAGTAGCTTTGCTGTCGATACGAGGATCAGCCCAATAACTAGCTCTGTCCTGATCACTTGGGTACACTTTGTAAGCCTTCATCGAGTCATCCCAAGTGTCGTCACGCACCCCTCTTTGGCTCTTCTTATTCTTGAAGAAGCGAGAGAAAAAAAAAAGAAGACTTCTTCTCCGATTTGTATCCCCCCATTTCTTAAAGTTAAAAAGAAGAGTTGTGTTAAATAAACAAAATGAGAAGTTGCTCTTAGTTTGTAGGAGTCGGGGTCTCTACGTGTTTTATAGAGGGACGCTATAAATGTATTGGAGGGTGTGAATCCAAGAATTAGAGAACATTAATTAATAAATGATCTAGACCGTAGACTGATTTTATGCTACACAAAAATGACTTTTAAATGAAATGCTATTAGTAGATAAGTAATAAGCAACGGAACATTTTATTACCTTTATTATGGAAGAAGTGGGTCCAAGGCATTATTGGAGATTGGAGAATATTGATTTACTTCATCTTGACCGTAGAATCAATTGCATGGTGTTCCAAAAATAAATCTAATGTTTCATATCATCGAGTAGGGAACAAATTAGGCGTAGAATATGTTAGGATAACCTCTGATTTCATTCTTGACTAGTAAAACCACCTGAACGTTATTTTGTAAACCATTGAATTTGCTCTTTCCATGTTATTTATGGCTTATTACGAGCTAGATTATTCTAGTTAAGAAAATATAGATTATTATTTTTAATTGGATGAATAGTCGTATCTGATTTAAGAAGGTGTACTTACTCTACTATAAAACACAATATCATCAACTAGTCAAGTCCATCGATTATTTCCAAGGATGAGCACAATAGGTCCCACAAAAAACCCAAAAGTAAATAATTCTATAAATACTTGTAAGGTTTATATAGATGCTGATGCACTCAAAGCAACCAAAGAGCATTCTGCATGCATGCACCAAAGTAATAAGTAGAACTGCTATGAAAGTTTAATACTTTGCATGAAAATCATGATAAGTATAAAATCTTCCGAAGCTAAAGTTCCTAAGAAAGCTTTATACTTAGCACAAGAAATATTCTAAGTATAAAGTCTTCCGAAGCCAAAGATCAAATATTCCGAAGCCAAAGATGAAGTCTTTCAAAGCTTCAAAGACAAAGTCTTCCAAAGCCTAATGAAGTGAAGACCGATTTCTTCCAAAGAATTAGAAGAACATGCTTTTCTCTAATGTACTTTTTTCAAAAGCTCACCAACTTTCCGCTGCAATTCTGAAGACTCGCCAACTTACATAAGTTGGTGAAAAGGTCTATGCTTTTGTAACTGTACATTAAGGTCTTTGCCTGTAACTTTCTACTTTATGTACTTTTATCATTTTTATATAATATTAGTATGTGAGCTATGACATGTCACAGTCACTAGTCAAAAGGCAATCTGGCTTTTGACTCTACATTGGTTTTGTTGTCTTTCAGTGTTCCAACTGGCTTTCCAAGGATGGACGGTTGCAGGGTGTAGTATAAAGTATCTCAATCTCTTGTAACTTATTTCTTATGCATTGTAACTCTTGTAAGAGAACTTGAGATTAATATACATCATCCTTGAAAACCTTATATATATTGTCTTAAGTTCTGTCTCTTTACTTACTAGTGTTCCTTGCATCCTAACTCTCAAATCTACGATTCCCTATTTGATATGTTAAGTGCTCTAACTATCTTCTCATTATAAGACTGATTGTATTAACCATCCCTTAACCGTTCTGATAATTGGTATCAGAGAATTCAGGCTCTTGATTGTAAGATCTCACCATCTTAAATCTCCTCAGTTCTCACAAATCACTTAACAACTCTAATGGCAACATCCAAGACTGATATGGAAACCGGTACCATGGTAAAGTCCCCACTGATCACTCCTGATGATTTTGATACTTGGTGCCTAAGAATGGAAGGCTTCATCATGTCACAAGATAGTAGGATGTGGGAGTCTGTTACTGAAGGATCTTACATTCCATGCACTTCTTCAACGGCTGCTGGAGGTGGCATGATTCCAAGAGAGATGGCTGACTATTCTGAAGAGGACAGAAAAAAATAGTCATAGATCAGAAAGACATGACTGCCCTCCAAACTGCTCTTCCAAATGCCACCTACAGAGGTTTATAGAAGTGCAAGACTGTCAAGCAGCTTTAGGATGCACTGAAGATGATGTATGAAGGTTCTTCTAATGCAAAAGAAAAAAAGAAGGATCTTCTGAAGCAGCAGTTTGTGAATTTCACCTTCAAAGCAGGTGAAACCATGACTCAACAATACTTTAGGTCTGTTGAGATTGTGAATACTCTGATGGATGTTGGAGTAAAACTAGAGAATAGGGGCATCGTGAGAAAGTTCATGTCCTCTCTGTTAGTACCTCTTAAAGATTATCATGTTGTCTTTATTTGTCTTTGTATTATAAGTTTTGTCATAGTATAGGGACTAGTCTTGTAAATAGTAGTTCCTTGTTTATTGATGGTAAAATTGCTTAGACTTGTGTAGGTTAGACTAAGACTTTGAACGAACTACTCTACACTTGTAATTGTCTTTGCTATTATCAATAAACTTTCTATGATTTTTTCTTGATATTGTGCATTGATTAGATTACCGTGTTTGTTTTTGATTGAATTGCCTTCTTATATCATCACAAATCTATACATTTAATCCTATCATCTTCCTATACAATAGACACACTATTATATGGTCATTAAGAGGACTGAAAATCTCAAGACCCTCACACTCACTGAGTTGTATGGCATACTCAGTGGTTACCAGATGGAGAAGAACATGCAAAATCCATCTGGCAACTATAACAATTAGCAGAGTTCTGCCCTTCATGTGGTTGAAAGGGATTGTAGAGAAACATAACACCATTTCACCTTTTACCCTGACAACTCACCAAATGGCCCTTTCATCACCTTCCTTGAGGCACCAAAGGAGAGCTACATCCATGGAAGCCCATTCAAAGAGACAAGCTCATCACATGCCTTTGTGTCTCATGATGAAAGCACAGGAAACTTTCTTTTCACCCTTGAAGACTTGGACTGCATCCATCCAGATGACATGGAGTACATGGAGATAGTTCAATAAATGGCTCTTCTCACTCACAGAGCCAAGAAGTTCTACAAGAGGATAGGAAGAAAGTTTCCTAGCAATGTATCCAGTGGAAAGTTTGGGTTGGATAAAATCAAAGTGAAGTGTTACAACTTAACCAAATGGGACACTTTGCTAGGGAGTGCAAGGCACCCAGGAAAAATGGTGGCTAAGCACAACCCAAGTCAAACTACACTGAGGGAGCCACACACACAGAGAAGCCTAAGTAGTAAGCATTAGTTACTGTTGAAGAAGGGCTTTGATTGGAGCTTCCACGTAGAAGATATGTCTCCAAACCAAGCACTGATGGTAAATCATGATGAAGCCAATGTATTGGAACATCTTTGTACCCCAGAATGCATTGCTAAAGTTAATAGATGCTGGTCCTATAACTTAGAAATGAGATCTGATATTGAGTCTTTGAAAATATTAAAATTTGATTTCAAAAGAGTTGAAAATGAGTATAAGTTAAAATAGAAGACTTAAAGAAAACCATTTCAACTCTTAAAAATGAGCATACCAACTACAGGACTCAGATCAAAGATCTCATTACTAAGTTAACTGAGTGTCAGCCTTAGCTAGTGATCAGCAAGGCCAAGGCAGAGAAGCATGTTCTTGAAGAAGAGACCTTCAAGAACATCATATCCTCATCCCTACAATCCAAAGTGTGTTATCAGAACAAACCGGGACTAGGATCTACTGAGATAGCTCCTTTATATAATCTATTATCTGTAAGATCTCCACAGTATGGAACTAGTCAAGATGAGCTGCCATCCATAGATCCCAGTGATGAAAAGGATGAAGAGGAGGTACTGAAGGATGGAGCTGGGAAGAGTGAGGAAGATCATCCTAACAAGGGTCACTACACCCTTGAGGAGAGGAACAAGTCAGGGATGACTAAGTCTAAGAGGAAGAACTTGATCTGAGCAGCAAAGAGAAGATTAAAGAGAGCTCAATAGATCAAGGGCACTTTCAACTCTAAACAGAAACAAATTTTTATCTCTATAGGTTTTGAAGTGGTAAAGACTGAGGACACAACTTTGAACTCTAGTACCAAGAGTTCAAGTACATGTTCAACTCATCCCTGTGAAGGAATGAAGATTGAGTAGTTGTGTAACACTGCTACATAGCGTGAACCATCCCCCTCCAAAGGCAAGCTTCACCTTAGGAAGCCTGCCACAACATCTTCAAATATGTGGATGGAGATGGAAAGTGATCAAACTCAGTCTTCCACTCACAAGAAGGCTCTCAGAAAAAAGCATTTTGACTGCATTATGTGTGGCAGTACTTCCCATCTGGCTAAGGATTGCATCTACAATCCCATAAGTACTGTCAACATAACCAAGAAGAAGACTTCTGAGAAGAGCAAGAAGAAGAAAGCTTTGGAAGAAATCAGTGTTTCTTTCGAAAGCTCCAAAATGAAAATGAAAACAAGTGAAAAATTACCTTCGGAAGGAAATTTGGTTTTGGAAGAAAGGAATGCTTTCGAAGCACTAAAGCTTGCTGCAGTGAAAGCAAGCTCTTTCAAAGGGCCAATCTCTAAAACTTCCGAAGTAGTAAAAACTTCCAAAGCTTTAAATGTCAAGTGTAATCTTTCAAAGATGGTGTGGAAGATAAAGGAAGACCATGTGACTGAAAATTCTTTATACACAACAGCAAATGATCCCAATAGTCTCAATATAGGATCAATTACTATTGCATTGTCTTTAGTTCATTTTGAAGAGCCCAAGACCAATGAGGCTTGGGTTTCAAAATGTAACTAATTCTCCTTTTATTATGGAGGAACAACTGAAGACCAGAAGAAATATATGGATTATTGATAATGGATGTTCCAGGCACATGATAGACAATGACTCCTTGCTTCAAAATTTTGAGAAATCTGATAGAGGACCAGTTGCATTTGGAGGAGATGCTAGTGGTTACATTACTGGAAGAGGCAGGGACACAAATGGTAAGCTCATCATTGAGAAGGTAAATTTTTTTAAGGAGCTTGGGTACAATTTACTGAGTGTTCCTAAATTTGTGACCAGAGACATAACATGCTCTTTACTAAGCATGAGTGCATTGTTCTCAAGCCCATGGTGGTCATTCCTTATGCGCATATCCTGCTTAGAGCACCCTGAAAAAGGAACATGTAAATGATGAATTCACAGGAAACATCACTCTCAAGAGAAGTTTCTTGCTTTCTATTTAAGGCCAATAGTGATGAGTCTTTCCTTTGGCATAAAAGGATGTGTCATGTGAACTTTAAGAACATGAATAAACTGATTAAGATTGAATTGGTAACTGGAATGCCAAAGTAAGAGTTTACAAGTAATGATCACTGTATTGCATGCCTGAAAGGGAAACAACACTTGGTGCCTCACAAGCCAAAGGTTAAGAACTCTATCACTACTCTCCTTCACTTATTACACATAGATCTCTTTGGCCCCACTAGTGTAATGAGTTTAGGAAGGACCTCATATTGTTTAGTGATCACAGATAACTTCACAAGATTCACTTGGGTTTTCTTCCTTAGAACTAAGGATGAAACTCCTGAAATATTGAAGAATTTCATTCTAAAAGTTGAGAATCAAATTGATCACAAGGTCAAGACCATAAGATATGATCAATGAACTAAATTCGAGAACCAAATCCTTGACACATTTTGTGATGAAAAGGGTATTACAAGACAATATAGTGCTCCCAGGACTCCTCAGCAAAACGGAGTTGCTGAGAGGAGAAAAATGACACTTATTGAAGCTGCAAGAACCATGTTGCCTGATTCTAAACTGCCTATTACCTTCTGGGTAGAGGCAGTTAATACTGCCTGCTATGTGCAGAATAGAGTTTTAGTAATCAAGACTCATGGTAAGACTCCCTATGAACTATGGCACAAAAGAAGACCTTTCATTGGTTTTCTCCGGTCATTTGGATGTCTAGGCACCATCTTGAATACCAAAGATCAAGTAGCCAAGTTTGCTGAGAAATTAGATGATGGAAACTTCATTGGATACTCCTTTCAAGCTAAGGCTTATAGAGTATACAATCTCAGAACTAGAATTAAGTGAAAAACCAGCCAATGTGATCTTCAATGAGCACACACCCTGTGTGAAAGGTTCTAGTTCTGATTGACTATTTGATCTTGATTTAGTTACCTACTGTTTTAATAAATCTTGTGAAGATGTTTCAGGATCTATAGGTAATACATCAACAGAAGATCCTGACCCAATATTTGAGCTGAGAAGACCAAGTAAGAATACTACTTCATCAACAAAAGGTTTGGAACCTATGTACTATTCCTCATGGAAAGACTATTATAGGTACTAAATGCGTGTTTAGAAACAAGAAGGATGACACATGACTTGTCATCAAGAACAAGGCAAGATTGATTGTTCAAGAGTACACACAAGAAAAAGGAATTGACTACACTTATGTTTTTGCTCCTGTAGCAAGACTTAAAGCTGTTAGGATATTCCTGCCATTTTGATGCGGGCCTAAGTGTTGAAGACTGGGCCTTAATGTTTTTGGAGGCCCAAGACTGCGTTGCACGAAAATGGGCATAACCTGGGCTAAGAGCCTCCGTTTCTGACGTGCCACCAGTTAAAATGACCGTGGAAACAAGGGCTAGGTCTTCGTAATGGGCCATAGGCAGGTTATCTTGTTAGTTTTCCAAAATAAGGCCTCTAAATGAGTTTTTGGGCCACTTTTATGTTTCTTTCTAGTTTTTCTGTTTTGTTTTGGGCTTTTGTTTGGCCCATGGTTGTTTTTTAGGCCCGTTTGAGTTTTGGCTTGTTATTTAAGTTGTCTTGATGTAATTTGGATGGCCACTTGATCATTTCAGATATTAAAAGTTTGTCTTTTGAAATTCGTGACTTTTGGGGTCGAATTTGGGGTTTGGGTGAAGATCATCACGGGTATTCGCAGATTCAACATGTTTGAGCATCGATTTCATTCCATGAACTACATCAGTTGGTATCAAAGCCGAATTTCTAGCTCAAAATGCATCCAAGAAGAAACACCATGCCAATCGATGAAGTTTATGAACGGGAGTTGGAGCAACGCTTTATGGCAAGAGTGGACCAATGATTGGATCAAGTGGTAATCGGATGGCTGACTTGATGAATCGTAGGAGGCAGTCTCCCAACAATAGGGATGGGTCTGATTTTGACAATCCGTTCTATGATGATGATGGTTGGTCTTCCCAAGGGAACCTAGAAAGGCGACCAAGGCGAGAACATAGAGATGGAAATAGACGTTGGGACACTGGGATTAGAATTGATATCCCAGAGTTTGATGGGATTAGTTTAAACCTAGAAGGGTTTATTGATTGGCTGGCTACCGTAGAGGAGGTAGTTGAATTCAAAGAGGTGCCTGAAAACAAGCGGGTGCCATTGATCGCTACTAGGTTACATTGTAGGGCATCAGTGTGGTGGCAACAGTTGAAATTGGCAAGCAACAGGGTTGGAAAATCAAGGATTGTGATATGGTCCAAGATGAAAAACGACATGCGTTCTAATTTTTTGCCTCATAATTTTCAACGTTTGATGTACCAGCGTCTGCAGAATTTCAAATAGGGGTCTAAATCGGTTGATGACTACACAACCGAGTTTTACCAATTGATTGCACGAAATGACATTCAAGAATCTAAAGAACAACTTGTTGCTAGATATATCAGGGGTTTGAGGGTTCAGATCATGGACTCTGTAAATATTTTTGATCCGTTAACGATTACTGAAGCACACCAACGGGCATTGGCTTTTTAGAATCAAAACCATTGGCTGGGCGGTTCGTATTCTTCTGCCCTAGTTGGTGGAAATTCTAGATCGGGTAGCAGGCCCAATCAATAGAGACCCATGACGACTAATACTGGTCCACCTCCTAAGGGTGCTAGTAGTAGTGGTGCTAAGTGTTTTGGTTGTAGGGAGACAGGCCATCGGTACGCTGATTGTAAGAAGGCGAGTAAGCGCCATATGTTTGTTGAATCTGAGGATGAACAACAGGAAGATTATGAAGATCCCCCAATATTTGATGGGGAGCCAGAATATGAAGAAGAATTTGTTACTAGAGATGTTGGGGTGAACTTGGTGGTTAGACGAGTTAAACACAACATTTTTCACTCAACTTGTACTGTCTTGGGAAAGGTTTGTACCTTTGTCATAGATGTGATAATTTAGTTTCTAAAGAAGCTGTGAGAAAGTTAGCTTTGAAGACAGAGAATCACTCAAAACCTTATAAGCTCCTGTGGCTCAAGGAAGGTAGTGAGGTAATCATTTCTAAACGAGCTCTTGTTTCCTTTTCTGTTGGTGCAACATACAGGGATGATGTCTGGTGTGATGTGGTACCCATGGATGCATGTCATTTGTTGTTGGGTAGACCTTGGGAGTATGATCGTAGTATCAAACACAATGGGCAGTCTAACACCTATAGCTTTTTGTTTGGTAGTGTGGTAATTACCCTAGTTCCTAGCAAGCCGAAGGACTTATCCACGAAGCCGTCAGGTAATATTTTAACTCTTAGTCAATTTGAAGATGAATTGGAGGGGGCAGGAAATGTTTTTGTGTTGATAGGAAAGGAAGTGCCTGAAGGGGTTGGAATTCCTGATGCTATGATTCCTTTACTTGAGGAATTTTCTGATGTTTTCCCTAACAAGTTACCTGATGGATTGCCACCTTTGCGTGACGTCCAACATCACATTGATTTAGAGCCTGGTTCATAATTTCCTAATAAGCCACATTACAGGATGAGTTCGGAAGAGCATGAGGAGTTGCGTAGGTAGGTTGAAGAGTTGGTTTCCAAAGGCCATGTGTTATTCCTGCTTTGTTGTCCCCAAAGAAGGATGGCATTTGGCGTGTGTGTGATGAAAGTCGAGCCATCAACAAGATTACTGTGAGGTACAGGTTTCCTATTCCCCGACTTGATGATTTACTTGATCAGATTAGTGGTGCTACTGTTTTCATAAAGTTAGATTTGAAAAGTGGATACTACCAAATTCGTCTAAGACCTGGAGACGAATGGAAAACTGCTTTCAAGATCATGAGGGGTTGTACGAGTGGTTGGTATGCCTTTTGGTTTATCAAATGCACCCAACACTTTTATGCGTATAATGAACCAGTTGCTCAGGCTATTTATTGGGAAGTTTGTGGTTGTATATTTTGATGATATTCTTATTTATAGTGTTTCTATCAGTAAGCATGTCATACATGTCAGCCAGGTCTTGGCCTTACTTCGTAGGGATAGTTTCTATGCAGCTACAAAGAAGTGTGTGTTCATGTCCCCTAAAGTTTTGCTTTTGGGGTATGTTATTTCTGCTGACGGGATACAGGTGGATGAATCTAAATTACCAGCTGATTAAAACTAGCCAACCCCTACTACCATTACTGAAGTTTGTAGCTTTCATAGCCTTGCTTCTTTCTATAGAAGGTTTATTCCACATTTCAGTTCTATTATGGCCCCAATGACAGACTGCATGAAGGAGAAAATATTTGACAAGCTGACTACAACCCTAATTCTGTTATTGCCTGATTTTTCTCTTTTATGAACTTCATATAGATGCATCAAAGGTTGGGATTGCGGGGTTCTCAGCCAAGGTGGTCGGCCTGTTGCTTATTTTAGTGCAAAATTGTCAGGGCCAAAGTTGAGTTATAGTACTTATGACCTGGAGTTTTATGCAGTGGTCCAAGCTGTAAAGCATTGGCGTCATTATTTGTTTCATAAAGAGTTTGTTTTGTTCACTGATCATGACTCTTTAAGGCATATTCGTACACAAGACATGGTATCCCATAAGCATGGGCGCTGGTTGGCATTTCTTGAAAAGTTCACTTTTGTGGTCAAACATGAGACTGGTGTTTCAAACAGAGTTGTTGATGCTTTAAGCAGAAGGATTAGTTTGCTTGTTTCTATGAGTGTTAACGTGCCAGGTCTTGATGCTATTCGTGAGCAACTAATCATTGATCCATATTTTTCAGTTGTTATGTAGGGTATACAAACCGGGCAGAAGTTAGATTTTCTTTTACATGATGGTTTTCTGTTCAAAGAAAATTATCTATGTATTCCTGATTCTAGCCTTCCCTTGCAAATTATTAAGGAATTACATGGGGAAGGGAATGTTGGTCGGGATCGTACTTTACAGTTGGTGCAAGCTTCTTATTTTTGGCCTACTATGAGAAAAGAAGTGGATCGTTATGTTAAGAGATGTCGTATTTGCCAAGTTTCAAAGGGCACGACTACTAATGCGGGTCTCTATATGTCTTTGCCAATTCCTTCGTAGCCATCGACCGATATTAGTATGGACTTTGTGTTAGGGTTCCCTCGTACCCAGAGAGGTAATGATTCTATTTTCGTTATTGTTGATCGGTTTTCTAAGATGATCCACTTTATTACTTGCAAGAAGACATCTAATGCTGTTAATGTAGTATAACTTTTCTTTCATAATGTGTATCGTTTGCATGGGCTGCCTTCTTCTATTGTGTCTGATCGGAATTCTCAATTTCTAAGTCATTTTTGGTGTACATTATGGAAGATGGTGAATACTCAACATAACTTCAGTAGTGCTTACCATCCACAAACAGACGGTCAAACTGAAGTT
>BJCN01312142.1:0-10699 GCA_018326445.1 Flaveria brownii
TGGGTCTAGAATCATCTAAAGCTTCAAAACTCAAGATTTCTTACCAAAAACTTCGAGTTTTCAGAGTCTTCTTCAAAAATCCCGAGAATTTTCTTCTTTTGTGCTTTCTCTCTCTAAAAAATATCGAATGATATGAAATGCAGACAACATGGGCGGCCATGCCTCCCTTTTTGTATAAAATCAATATAAACTTTGCTCATTTGGCACTTTTGGTCCTTCAACAAAAGTAGACTTTTGTTTTCTTTCTTTTCTCTTTCTATTTTGTTCTTTTATTCTTTTAATTTCTTTAATAAGAAATTACGGGTGTTACAATATGTAAGACATGAAAGACATTTTACATTAAGCTCCTAAACTACGTACATATGTATCAACAAGTTGTATGGCATACTTAGTGGCTATGAGATGGAGATGAACATGCAAAATCTATCGGTAACTCCAACAATCAGTAGAGTTCTGCTCTCCATGTGATTGAAAGGGATTATAGAGAACCACATCATCATATCATCTCTTACCCTGACAACTCACAAAAGGGCCCTTTCATCACCTTCCTAGAGACACCAAGGGAGAGCTACATCCAAGGAAGCCCATTCTAAGAGATAAGCTCATCACAAGCCTTTATGTCTGCTCATGAAAGCACAGACAACTTCCTCTTCACCTTGAAGATTTGGACTGTATCCATCCAGACCTGGAGTACATGGAGATAGTCTAACAGATGGCTCTTCTCACTCATAGAGCCAAGAAATTCTATAATCGGACAGGGAGGAAGTTTCCCAGCAATGTGTCCAGTGGAAAGCTTAAGCTGGATAAAAGCAAAGTGAGGTGTTACAACTATAACCGGATGGGACACTTTGCTAGGGAGTGCAATTCACCAAGGACTAATAGTGGTCAAGCACAAACCAAGCCAAACTACACTGAGGGAGCTCCACACATTGAGAAGCTCAAGCAGTAAGCTACAGTTGTTGTTGAAGAAGGAGGCTTTGATTAGAGTTTCCATGTTGAAGATGTATCTCCAAACCAATCACTGATGGCGGATCATGAAGAAGTCAAGGTATTGGAACATCTTTGTACCCCGAAGTGCACTGCTACAGTAAACAAATATAGGTCCTATAACTTAGAGATGAGATCTGATCTTGAGTCCTTAAACATATTAAAAGCTGATTTTAAAAGAGCTAAAAATGATTACAAACTTGAAATAGAAGATGTAAAGAAAACCATTTCCACTCTTAAGCATGAACATACCAACTACAAGACTCAGATCAAAGATCTCATCACTAAGTTAACGGAGTGCCAGGCTGAGCTTGTGATTAGCAAAGCCAAGGCAGAAAAATGTGTTCTTGAATAAGAGCCCATCAAGAACATAATATCATCATCCCTACATGCAAAAGTATATTATCAGAACAAGTAGTGACTAGGATCTAGTGAAATAGCTCATCCACACACTCTATTGTATGTAAGATCTCCTAGGTCTGGAACTTGTCAAAATGAGCTTCCTTTCATCGACACCATTAAAGAAGAGGATGAAGAGGAGATAATTAAGGATAGATCTAAGATGAGTGAAGAAGATCATCCTAATAAGGATCACTATTCTCCTGAGGAGAGGAAAAAATCAGGGATGACAAAGTCTAAGAAGAAGAACTTGATTAGAGCAGCTAAAAGACAATCAAAGAAAGCTCAAGAGATCAATGCCAACTTCAACTCCAAGTTGAAACAAGTCTTTATCTCTACAAGGTTTGAAGTGGTGAAGATTGAGGACTCAACTCTGATCTCTAGTACCAAGAGTTCAAGTTCATGTCCAACTCATCCATGTGAAGGAATGAAGGCTGATTAGCTGCGTGCCACTGCTACACAGCCTCAACCATCCACTTCCAAGAGCAAGCCTCACCCTAGGAAACTTGTTGCAACATCTGAGAAGATGAAGACGGAGATGGAAAATGATCAAGATCAGTCTTCCATTCATAAGAAGTCTCTTAGAAGGAAGCCAATTGATTGCATTATGTGTGCCAGTACTTCTCATCTTGTTAAGGATTGTATCAACAATCCTAAAAGTACTGTCCACATAACATACAAGAATACTTTTTAGAAGAACAAGAATAAGAAAGCTTCAGAAGGAAAATCTCTTCCTTTCAGAATCTCCAAACTGGAAATGAAGAAAAGTGAAAACTTGCCTTCGGAATATAATTTGGTCTCGGAAGAAAGGAATGCTTCCAAAGCACTGGAGCTCGCAGCAGTAAACGCAAGATCTTCCGAAGGGTCAGTCTCCAAAACTTCCAAAGCTATCAAAACTTTCAAAGTATTAAACGTCAAGTCTAATCTTCCAAAGATGGTGTGGATGATAAAGGAAGATTAAGTGACTAGAAGTTCTTCATTAATAACAGCAAATGATCCCTAAAGTCTTCACATAGTATCAATTACTGTTGCATTGTCTTCAGTCCATTTTGAAGAGCCCAAGACCAATGATGCTTAGGTTTCTAAATATAACTAACTTTCTCCTTATTATGCAGGAACAACTGAAGACCAAGAGGAATGTATGGATCATTAACAGTGGCTGTTCAAGGCACATGACAGGCAATGGCTCTTTGCTTCAAAATTTTAAGAAAATTGATAGAGGGCTAGTTGCTTTTGGAGGAGATGCAGGAGGTTACATTACTCAAAGGGACAGGGTCATAAATGGTAAGCCCAGCATTGAAAAGGTAAACTTTGTTAAGGAGCTTAGGTATAATTTACTGATTGTATCCCAGTTTTGTGATCAAAGACACAACATGCTCTTCACTAAGCATGAGGGCATTCTTCTCAAGCCCAAGGTGGTCATTCCTTAAGAGCATATCCTACTCAGAGCCCCTAAGAAAGGAAACATGTAGATGATGGATTTGCAGGAGACATCTCCTCGGGAGAAGTTTCTTGCTTTCTATCTAAAGCAAATAGTGATGAGTCTTTTCTTTGGCATAAAAGAATGTGCCATGTACACTTTAAGAACATGAAAATATTAATTAAGAATGATTTGGTAACTAAAATGCCAAAGAAAGAGTTTATAAGTAATGATCAGTGTGTTGCATGCCTGAAAGGGAAACAACACTTGGTGTCTCACAAACCAAATGAAAAGAACTCCATCAGTACTCCCCTACACTTATTACATATTGATATCTTTGGCCCCACCAGTGTAATGAGTCTAAGAAGGACCTCATACTGTTTAGTGATCATATATGATTTCACAAGATTTACTTGGTTCTTCTTCCTTAGAACTAATGATGAGACTCTGAGGTCTTGAAGAACTTTATTCTAAAAATTGAGAATCAAAGTGATCACAAGGTCAACACCATAATATGTGATCAAGGAACTCAATTCAAGAATCAAATCCTTAACACATTTTGGAGGGAAAAGTCTCTTCCTTTTGAAAGCTACAATGTGGAAAAGAAGACAAGTGAAAACTTGCCTTCGAAAGAAAATTTGGTCTCAGAAGAAAGGAATGCTTCCGAAGTACTGAAGCTTGCTACAGTGAAGGCAAGATCTTTCGAAGGCCTAGTCTCCAAAACTTCTTAAGTTATAAAAACTTCTAAAGTGTTGAACGTAAAGTATAATCTTCCAAAGATGGTGTGGAAGATAAAGGAAGACCATGCTACTGAAAGTTCTTCATCAATAAAACTAGATGATCCTCAAAGCCTGAATATAGGATAAATCACTATTACATTGTCTTCAGTCCACTTTCACAAGCCCAAGACCAATACGGCTTGGGTTTCCAAATGTAACTAACCATATATTACTATGTTGGAATAACTAAAGACCAAGAGAAATGTATGGATCATTGATAGTGACTGTTCCAGGCACATGACAAGTAATGGCTCTTTGCTTTAAAACTTTGAGAAAATTGATGGAGGGCCAGTTGCTTTTGATGGAGATGCAGGTGGTTACATTACTGGAAGGGGCAGGGTCATAAATGGTAATCTCAATATTGAAAAGTTAGACTTTGACAAGGAGCTTGGGTACAATATATTAAGTGTATCCTAATTTTGTGATCAGAGACACAACATGCTCTTCACTGAGCATGAGAGTATTGTTCTCAAGCCCGGGGTGGTCATTCTTTAAGAGCATATCATACTCAGATCCCTCAAGAAAAGGAACATGTACAAGATAGATTTGTGGGAAAAACATACCTCAGGAGAGGTTTCTTGCTTTCTATCTAAAGAAAAACATGATGAGTCTCTCCTTTGACATAAAAGAATATGCCATGTAAACTTTAAAAACATGAATAAATTAATTAAGAATGATTTGGTAACTGGAATGCCAAATGAAGAGTTACAAGTGCTGACCATTGTGTTGCATGCCTGAAAGGTAAGCAACATAAGGTGTCTCACAAGCCAAAGGAAAAGAATTCAATCAGTACACCCCTACACTTATTACACATGGATTTTCTTGGCCCGACCGGTGTATAAGTCTAAGAAGGACCTCATACTGTTTGGTGATTACAGATGATTTTGCAAGATTCACTTGTGTCTTCTTTCTTAGAACAAAGGATGAGACTTCTAAGATCTTGAAGAAATTTATTCTTAAAATTAAGAATCAATAAGATCACAAGGTCAAAACCATAAGATATGATCAAGGAACTGAATTCACGAACCAAATCCTTGACACATTTTATGATGAAAAGGGTATTAGAAGACAATATAGTGCTCCCAGGACTCCTCAGCAAAATAGTGTTGCTGAGAGGAGAAACAGGACACATATTTAAGCTGCAAGAACCATGTTATCTGACTCTAAACTGCCCATCACCTTTTGGGTAGAGGCAGTCAACACAGCCTGTTATGTGCAGAACAGAGTTTTAGTAGTTAAGACTCATGGTAAGACTCCTTATGAACCATGGGAAAAAAGGAGAACTTTTAATGGTTTCCTTAGATCATTTGGATATCCTTGCACCATCTTGAATACCAAAGATTAAGTAGCGAAACTTACTGAGAAATTAGATAAGGGACACTTTATTAAGCTAAGGCTTATAAAGTATACAATCTTAGAACTACAGTAGTTGATGAGTTAGCCAATGTGACCTTCAATAAGCACACTCCCATTATGAAAGGTTTTAGTCCTGATTTGATGTTTGATCTTGATTTAGTTACCAGCTGTTTTAACAAATCTTGTGAGAATGTTCCAGGATCTATAGGTAACTTATCAACGGGAGATCCAGGCCTATTATTTAAGCTGAGAAGACCAAGCAAGAATACTACTTCAGTTCTAGTGGTATAACCCTGCAAATGGAGTTCCTATCAGTACAACTATAACATATCTAGCTGATACATCTGAGGTGCCTATAAATTCCAGCTCAGAGGTAGAAAACTCAAATGAAGGAGCTTCAAATGTAGGAGGAAATGGTGGTGGTGACAGTGATCAAGAATTTCTTGATGTTGATAACCACTCCATGAAAGACAACATTATTGATGTCACACACTCATTGGATCAAGCTTCTCTTGATAAGTATGTTGATGTGGTGGGAGACACTTTATTACCAGATCTAAACTTCACAAATTTAGATCTGTCCAATCAACTTGCTATGATCCCTCAACTTAGGATCCACAAGTCACACACCACCACAAACATCATTGGGCATATTTACCAAAGGGTGAGAACAAGATGATAAACCCATGATAAAAATGTTTCTCTGTACTATTGTTTCTTGTCCCATATAGAGCCAAAGAAAGTTGATGAGGCTTTGAAGGATGGAAGTTGGGTTGAAGCAATATAAGAATAGATGCTTTAATTCAAAAGACAAAAGGTTTAGAACCTATGTCCTCTTACTTAAGGGATGACTACTATAGGAACCAAGTGGGTTTTTAAGAACAAGAAGGATGATAGGGGACTTATCATCAAGAATAAGGCAGGACTGGTTGTTCAAGGGTACATACAAGAAGAAGGAATGGACTACCCTGATGTCTTTGCTCTTGTAGCAAGACTTGAACCTGTTAGGATATTCTTGGCTTTTATTGCATCCAAGGATTTCAAGGTCTACCAACTTGATGTCACGTGTGCTTTCTTATATGGGATGATTGATAAAAAAGGTGTATGTCAAACAACCACCTGGCTTTACAGACCCAAATCATCTTGATTATGTCTTCAATCTTAATAAAGCTTTCTATGGGTTGCACCAAGCTCTTAGAAAGTGGTATGAGATACTATCTCAGTTCTCTATCAGCATGGCTACAAGAGGGGTACTATAGTTGGAACTCTCTTCATCAAAGGAACAAGGATTGACTTTAAGAAGCTGATGAAGAATAGATTTAAAATGAGTGCCATAGGGGAACTCATTTTCTTTCTAGGAATTCAAGTAAAGCAAGTTGACAATGGCATATTCATAAGTCAGTCAAAGTATGTACAAGACATACTTACAAGATTCAGCATGACTCAATGTAAGGTTACAAAGACACCCACTGCCAAAAACCACTCCCTTGTACTTGATCTTGAGGGGGAGTATGTAGATGAAACATCTTTACAGGGCTATGATTGGGTCTCTTATGTACCTTACAGCCAGCAGGCTTGATATCAAGTTTGCTACATGCATCTATGCAAGATATCAATCCAACCCTAAGATTTCGCACCTGGTTGCAATCAAGAGGATTCTTAGATATCTCAAAGATGCTCCTAACTATGCCTTTGGTATCCAAAGAATTATAACTTCAACCTGTATGCTTATACACATAGTGACTGTGGTGGCTGCAACATGACTGCAAAGTCTACATCTGGAGGATGTGAATTCCTTGGTGGAAGGATAGTCTCATGGCAATGCAAGAAACAATCCTGTGTATCTGTATCAACTGCTGAAGCTGAATACATTGTTGTTGCTAGCTGTTGTGCTCAAGTGCTTTGGATTCAGAATCAGATGCTAGATTATGGATTTAACTTTAACTCTTCAAGGAGAATTCAATCCACATAGACAAAAACAGTGCTATCTTTATTATAAAAAATCTTGAGCAGCACTCAAGGACAAAACACATCAATATCTGGTACATCTAATTATAGATAATTTTAAAAAAGGATTGATAAAACTAGTCAAAGTTAACACAAATGAACAATATGCTAATCTGTTTACAAAGGCTTTTGATGAACAGAGATTTAAATATCTTATGTCAGCTATTGGGATGATTAACTTTGATTAGATTTTCTTAAAACTTAATTCAAGACTATTTCTAAAAACATTGTGTCCTAAGTTGTCTAAACTTTTACCTATATAATCCCAGTTTACTTGGAATACATCCTTTTCAAATGATATTCCTTAGAATTTTGAAAAACTTAAAAAAACATATTTTCTTTCAGAAGACATTAATATTGTCTTCGAAGCAAATTCAGATATATCCTTCGGAAGAAATTCAGATATATCATCCGAAGCAAAAAAAATTTTTGCTTCTATGTACTTATATGTAATTGAAGAATAATTTTCTTCTGAAAGTAATTAAGTCTTGGAAGATTTATTCCCTTCAGAATAAAACTTCCAAGTTTTAATCTCTTCCGAAACCAAATATGTCTCAGAAGAGAAAATACATCGGTATTTTTCTTCCAAAGCAATTTTTTTATAAAACTAAGAAATATCTTTCGAAGTCAAAATTGGCTTCGGACGTTTTTATAAAACTTCCAAAAGACAAAATACCTTTGGAAGATTTTCGACTTCAAAGAAACTACCTTTTTGGGCACTTTTTCAGATGTGGGACCGACATTCGGATTTCAAAGTTTATTCTTTTGCATTAACTTTGTCTCAAATCCATTTCATATATATACACGTAACAGTTCTCCCCTCTTTCGCTATCTTCTTCATTTGCAAATTCTCAAATTTAAATTCACACATAAATCGCCTTTGTTCTTACCTTCCTTCACAACAAAGCTACCTTAAATGGCCAACGCAGACCGAAGAAACCAACCAGATTTCTCCATGCATTTTCACAGGTAACATATCAAGTTGCTCTATTAGACTTTAAGAAAGATCCAGGTTTCTCAGAGGTTTTCCACTTTCTTACTCTATCAAACTACTTCACCTCCCTCACCATATATCCTCCACTCTATGAGGATCATCTATTGGAGTTCTGGAGGACCTGATAAGAGGTCATCATGGATGGGGAGAAGGCACTGTCTGCCATAATGTAGGGGAGGACAATATTCATCAATCCAGTCTCAATAAACACTCATCTTCAGCTGGATGATGTAGAAGGTGAATTGTCCTTTCCCAAATCTGTTGTTAACCAGACCTTTGGACAGATGGGCTATTAAGGTGACTTCTCAGTCAGAACCTTCAGGAAATGGAAGGTTTCCTCTCAATGAAAATACCTCCTCCATATGATTAATCACAGCTTATCTAACAAGCATGGAGGATGGGACCAAATTCCTAAAGACCTTTCCTTTATAGTCCATGGAATGGTTCAAGGCGTCAAGTTCGTGTATGCATAATTTGTATACCCTAATTTACTTACAAACCTGGACTCCTTAGAATATTACATGTTCCCTAGATATGTCCAGCACATTCTCAACTATGAGCTGGTCTCATAGTTGAGGGGAGCAGGTAATGTTCTAAAATTAGGACAGATGAAGCCCGACATCTTTAAAACTATGAGAAAGCCTACTATGGGCTTCTCAGGGTAGAAAACAGCCCTAGTCCTAAAAATGTTGGAGCTCATTCCTTAAGGTGACAACCTAGCTGCATAGCTAGTGTTGAACCAACACCTTCTACTTCACAACAACCCACACAACCACAAATAACCATCACCTACTAAAGAAATGCCAAACGAACCCCTGCATAAGTTACTCTGCTTGGGCATGCCCCCATATCACCACCTCTTGATCTAAACCAACCAATTCCCAACTTAGAATTTTATAATGATGAAGATATGGGATTCAGTGAGTATCATGAGTCTCTTTTTACCTTCCCTACTCTAGGAGAAATGAGTGCTCCTACCTCTTCCATATGTAGCCCACATCATCCACCTACTGCTGAGGTGGATCTCCCTGAACCTGTTCAGGAGATCCATATGGAAGAGGCTATCACTTTAGAAATTGATTACATCATTAAGACCTCAACCATAGCAACTCAGCTCATTGACACTTCAACTGAAGCTGTCAGTATGCAGGGGAAATCCATCAGCCAAGAACAACATGCTAGTGATGAGGAAGAAGACTTAGGTCTTATTCTCTCATCCCTTAGTGATTCTTCTGATGAAGATGAGGGGAACATGAGACTAAAGGTGCACAAACTTACCAAAACATGCACCTATTTAGTCTCCAAAGTTAGTCACTTGGAATCTCAAGTGACTACCTTGCAAAGAAGGGTTCATGATTAGCAACTTCAGATTTCTGATCTTAAGGAAAAACTAGCTAGGAGACCTTTTAGGGTGACTCAACCAGGATCACAAGAACCTGAGGATGTGATAGACTTAACACCCAGCTCACCTATGCAAGAGCATGATACTATCAAAAAGGGGGAGGAAGTCCAAGCAATCTCAGAATTTGGGAGTCCTTCACTAAGTATGGACATTGAGGATTCACCACTCTCACTTTCAATTGTCCATACTCAGCAACCTCCTCAAGTCCATATTGATGTGAACTTACTCATACAAAGCTTGTTTGAGGAGTGTATACCAAGGGCAATGTCATCCCCACTCTATGGAGCTAAAAGTTAAATACTAGGGTGGATTATGATACTGATAAAAGAGCCCTGATACTGCATAGGTTTCAAAAGTAGCAAGAGGTCTTCAACTTTCAGACCATGAACTACTATGACAGTCTCTTTCTAGTCAATATGTCACTTATCAACCCAACTCAATATAGGCAAGCTGAAAGAATGTCTGAGAGGATTCAAGACAGGATTGTTGAAGAGTTTAGATAAAAAAGAAGACAAATGCAAGCAGGAAATGGCATTGGTCAACTGGATGTTGAGGTGGACCCTAAGATTAGCTTCGAAGGGGAAACCTTGACTGAAGGCCCAGTGATAGAACCTATAAGATATTAGGACCGTGTACGTACAGATTACTAACTGATTCAACATGAAACCAGATCAAATAGTGCAGAATTCTATTTGATTGGTGATCCAATCAGTGAGAACGACAACCTGATCAATTTAACGATTAAACAAACATTAAGAATGAGTAGAAATCGATCAGGAACGAACTTTAAAGTTGGATGGACGAACTAGGATGCTCTGGACGGCTAGGGTATAATAATATTCGAAGTATCATGTTTTCCACAAATTATGTAGTATTTATAGGTTTCAGTGTTCAGTCGTACGACTGAGCCATTTGCATGGTTCAGCCGTGCGACTGACTCATGTGATTGATTCATACGCACAACTGAACTCTATGAATGGTTCAGTCGTGCGACTAAGCCAGTCTTATGACCTAGTCGTACGACTAATCCAGTCACCTGGTTCAGTCGTGCGACTGGTCCATAAGCATGGTCCATTAGCATGAATAACCACAAGACCAATTCAAACATATTTCTGAATCATTGTTGACTTAGAACTGTGCACAACAACCTCAAACCTATATATATAGTTCATCTAGCATGTAATAATGCATGTTATAAGAATATGATATAATCAAAGTTAAATAAACATCCAAACACATATCATAACATCCAAACACATATCATAGTACAATACTGTTCTTGAATTACATATGTGTAAGAAGTGAAAGACATAAGTGTTTAAGTACAATAAACTAGGGACATCGTGTATCAACAA
>BJCN01312145.1:0-20182 GCA_018326445.1 Flaveria brownii
TACAATACAATACAATACAATACAATACAATACAATACAATACAATACAATACAATACAATACAATACAATACAATACAATACAATACAATACAATACAATACAATACAATACAATACAATACAATACAATCTAATCTAATATAATATAATATAATAAATATAATATAATTAGATCAATTGAAGTTGGAATAATACGTTATCTGTTTTGTTTGTTTATTGTAACTGCCGTGGGATTAAACAAACAAACAAACAAACAATCTCAGTATATCCCACTCAATAGCAGGGGGATTAAATTTCTATATTTTTATCAAAGTAATTACCCTATTACCCTATATATGAAAAAACCAAAGTGAGGAATAGTTAGTTTTTGTTGTTCTCTGATTTGGCCACATGACTTGTTTTTTTTCCGGTTTTCCCCTTCCACCATGTTTAAAGGCAAACAAACCCTATTTAACTTTTCTGATTTGGGAATCAACCGGCCTCTTTGGTGGTACCGGAGGTGGTGGAGGCGGTGGCCGCTCCGGCCTGGCCGCTGTTTCCCGTCTCTTGTGCGTTGTCTCCGGTGGTTGTACAACTTCTAAAGCTTGATGTGCTAGCTGGTGATGCGCGACAGTGTTTTAAAAGGGCGAGTGGGTTGCATCTCTATCTTTGCAGATGAGAAACACTTATCCGGCGTGTAGCGGTGGTTCCTTCGCCTCCTATGGCCGTTGTGCGATCTTTGTTTGAGTGGTGATGTCGTGTTGGTCGGGTGCATGTCGGTGTGCGCTCTTTGTTTGAGTGGTGATGTCGTGTTGGTCGGGTGCATGTCGGTGTGCGATCTTTGTTTGAGGTTGCCTTGACCTCAGATCCGAACGCCGCTGTGGAGGTGGTCGATGAGGTTAGCTTGATTTCAGCTCCTGTTTGGTCCCCCCGTTTTTGTTGTCGATAACAATGGTCCCGGCGTGCAATCTTTGTTTGAGGTTGCCCCGACCTCAGATCCGATTTGGTTTGTTGTCAAGCCGGTTGCTTTGTTGTCAAGCCGGTTCCCATTTGTGGTCGACGTGGTGCCGTATGCTGTCTATGTTCGTTTATGGTGCCGTTGACTGTCCCCTTTTAGATCCGGTTTGATTTCTATTTGGTTGCGTACCTCTAGCTTCTGGTTATTGGATGGTGATGTTGGGCAAGACGACCTTGAACCCTAATCTTTTATTTTTTGTTTGTGACGGTGGTGCATGTTTCGGTGCTCATAAGTCGGTCATGATGATCACCCGTCGTCTGAGACCCATGTCTTTTTGTTTCTGGTTTATTGATTATGGTATTGCTATGATGACTATGGTAAAAATGGTTGTTTGGCGTGGCATAATTAGTGAGGGCATGTGTGGTATTCTGCATTTGCAACCTGTTTTTGTAGCCATTGTAACCCAATTCCTAGATCTGAGCCTAAATGTTCTTATTTTTTAAATAATATGATTTGTCTTTTGGTTAATGTGTTACTACCGAACTTGTAATTTTTTAAAACTAATCGTTTTATACGATTTTAATTTGGTTTGGTTTATGAGTTTTGAGGTAAATTATATTTGTTTAACCATCATGTACATTTGGCTAACTTTGTATTTTAAAACAAATAGAAGCTCCGTAAAAAAATTTTGTGATGGTAAGAACGTGATGATAGGACAATATATTTTTATCTAAGCCTCGGTTTAACCGATCTGTTATGTTCACAACGCGCGCACAGTGAAACAATACTAGTTATTAGTAAAACAAGAAATTATACTAGACATTAGAACTTGTAAAACAACTATATAATATTTATGCCCCACATCTCCTCGGCTCCTTATACAAAATAGGCTTTTACTAATGAAGAAATCACTGAACGCAAAATTATATGTATTTTAAAATTTTGTCATGCATTATGGTTTGTATCTCTTACATTGTAGATTTATTACTTTGTTTTTCTTTTATTATTTTTTTTTTCTAACTTTTAACCCTAATAGTTTTTATTTTTTGTATTTAATCCTAACATTTTTTTCATTTTCAACTTTGACCCTATATACTATTCATTTTGTTTAAATGTTTCATTTTATGTTTCGGTATAAAATTTTCAAATTAAGATACCGCTCCATGGGTATATGGTTTAACATTTTTACGTCTTTTATTTTCGTTTAACACCCGCGTTTATTTTACGTTTCGGTGAAATTTATGCACATTAACATTCAACAACGGGTGTGCATGATTCAACCTTTTACGTCTACCTTTCGTTCGGTTTTATTTTTTCTTTTTTTATATCTTTTATTTTACGAATTTTTAAAGGTGTTAGTAGTTGCAAGCAATGGTGTAACATTGATGTTATTTAGCACGGTTTTACGCAATCACCGCAACATTTGAGCTTAATACTGCTTCGTTGCTAATTACCAATATAAATAATATACCCAAACCAAAAAGTAATTTACTTCTTTAAAGTTCGTTAGTCTTCACCCGGCCGATCACCGTCGTATCACACAACTAATTAATCAAAATGCCTCTCTAGTTTCTATAAGGTCGTTAATTTTGATTGTAAAAGAAGTACTGATTATTTGTTAATTTTTATAGTTACAGATAATTGGGCTTTATAATTAATATAATAATAACAATAATCATTCCCTCGAGGGTTAAAAATTATTATATCTTCTAAAACAAATAAAAAATAGTCTTTTCAAAAATTTTAAGTTGCAAGTAGAATAGTCGATGAAACTAGAAAAGTCCATGTCTCACTCAAAGGTGTACCATTCGTTGACGTGGGTAAGGCAATACTACACTCGAAACATAAACGCATGATAAAACTTCGTATGGTAGTGCGCACGACAAGAAATCTCAAAATAAGAGTTGTCGCGAAAGGCATGGTCGAACAAAAGTTCCACGAACCCGCTAAACAAAGTAAGTCATGCTTTTAGTAGTAGGAACATAATAAGAAGTGATGGCCATGTTATGTTTAACAAAAAAAAAGTCATTTCTAGAATTATATGAAAGGAAGAGTTGCAAGTACTAGACGTAGTGACATTGGTGATAATTTAATGGGCTCTGAACGAGTAGAAAAAATGGTTCATATAATATAAATTAATGACCTGTATGTAAAAAATATAATACGACAATAATTATTAAACAATAAACAAAAGTATCGTAAAAAATAATTTAATTTACTTGCTTAAGCAAACCGTGAGGCTATCCTAGCGTTATTAGAATTTGTTTAGATTGAATAAATGGTAGTGTACTAATTAAGTAACTAAACTAATTAGAATGTTATTGGACCCTAAAGTTTAATATGTTAAAATAATTCAATTGTTATTAGGTTTGTTAGTAGCATATAGGTTCTTTGTTAATATGCATATATATAAATGTTTTCTGAAATTTTAGGTCTCTTATATAATCGTAACCGATAGAAAAGTCTAAGAAACTTTAGTTTCACAAACTAAGAACAAATACTACACACATGAGTTGTGTAAAGATACCATATATTCAATTCCAAACGTAAATAAAACCAATTGTGACATATATTGTGGTCCAACATGAAGGTGGTCACGTGTATGATCATAAGAAATTTCACACGAAGTTATTAACGTAGAATCATTATCCATAATTCTTCACTTAATTATGTCAGTATCATAAGAACCTTCATATGGACCTAATTTCAGTCTAGCTTTGAACGACGTCGTATTCATGAAAAGTCGTGGCGTCATCCAACACACAAAATGTACGTAGACCCGATCAACATATAATATACCACTTATGAATACGAGCACGTATGGGTAAGATGAGCAAAAATTGCATTTCAATGGCGATACGCGATTTCTACCAAAAATTAACACGATGATTACACGCCTGTAACCCGCCCTTACTACTTTCGCGACTCAAAACAAGACGATGTTCAACAAGCGGCTTCTGTGGCAGATAACCTGAGACCTTGGCTCGGGCAATTATTATTTGATAATTACTTAATTAATTTATTTATGGTCAAATAATTATTTATAGATATTTTATTATATATATAACAAAAATATTATTTAGTTACTTTTTAAAAGTTTATATATATTAAATGTACTATGTAATTTGTATTCATTATAATAAATAAATTTTATTATATTTATATAAACTATAGGCTAGTTTAGTCTAGCGAGTCCAATCAAGGCCGGTATATGAAGCTCAAGTAATTAAGCTTATTAATTGCATGAGCTCTAGTGCTCGGGCTTGTTTAAGCTAGTTTGGCTGGATTCAAGCTTTGAATGAGCTGACCGCGAGTGCATGTGTGGCTCGACTCCTTTATATACCTTACATTTAATTCTTGTATTTCGGTCCACTCGACAATAACGCTCATAGATTGTATACACAGGCATTTCCGATAGGATCACCATTGGTCCATGATGTTTCTAGGGCAGTTTTGCAAGTGACAGAGAAGCAATTAATGAATATAACTAACCAATGGTTTAAAGAAGAAGCTGAATGTGATCAAAAGGGAGCTAAAGCGAACGGGCTCGGGTTAGATAGCTTCAAGGGAGTTTTTTTTAATCACCAGGTTATCATCTACCTTTGCGCTCTTGATCTTCTTGTTCAACTTTTTGTATCAAAACCGCGAAATGTTGGTGTCACATGATTCCATTAACCGAAAGCTCGTTGTTGCCGCGAAAACATTTGATGTGTTTAAGGACGATGAATCCAAAAGGTCGAACATAGAAGCAGATGAAGAGTTTTCTACTAGTGAACCTGAGAGTCCAGTTCATGACATAATACAAGTTGTAGAAAGCACAACTAATTAAACATGTTCATAGTGCTAATCACACACACACACACACTCACACACATACCTCTCATTAATATTCATTGTTGTTAACAGTTAGAAGTACATAATATTTTTTTATCGGTGTCATGTTCTGTTTTTCAGATTCTTGTGAATATTTTTACGGATCAGATCATATATATCTCATTCAGTTGATATTGTAAAAGATCTTGACTAGAATAACTTTAAAATGATATGATATGTTAGTTTTTAAATTAGATAATATGAAGTTGGATTAATACATTATTTGTTTTGTTTGTTTATTGTACATATCATGGGATTAAATTTCTATAGTTTATCATAGTAGTTATTAGTTAAATAAGAAAATATATTAGACATTAGAACTTGTAAAACAACTACATAATATTTACACCCCCATTTTAAGAAAAACCACCAAAAAAAAAATACTTCTTCAAAGTTTTTCTGTCATCACCCGACCGATCACCATTGTAGCACACACAACTAATAAATCTAAATGACTCTCTAGTTTTTACATTTTCCGTTCTTGATGTGTCTTTCAAGTAGTGTTCATTAAATAATATGGTTTTAAAAACTAAAAAGTCTTTCAAATGTGATGTTGGATATTTCAATTGTGTTAATATAATAATATGTGCTTCCACGTGTGTGTATGTTATGTTATTTAACAAAGAATTTCAAATGTGTGTGGGTTTAGAATGTTGATCATTCTATGAAGGTATCTTTCTTATAAAGTTTTTAATTTTGATTGTTAACAGGTACTGATTATTTGTTTAATGTGTATATATAGATAATTGGGCTCTAATTTTTAATAATCATTCCCTCGACGCGCTAATAATAATATATCTTTTAAAAACAAATAAAAAATGGTCTTTCTAAATTTTAAGTTGGAAGTAAAACAGTCGGTATATTAAACTAGAAAAGTCCATATGTCACTCAAAAATGTACCATTCGTTGATGTGGGTGATGCGGGCCTAAATGTTGAATACCGGGTCTTACTCTTTTTTGAGGCCCAAGACCGCGCTTCACGAAAATGGACCTAACCTGGGCTGTGGGTCTCCGTTTCTGACGTGCTATCAGTCAAAACGAATGTTTGTTTTGTTTTGGGCTTTTGTTTGGCCTCTAAATGGCTTTTGGGCCACTTTTATGTTTTTTTTAGTTTTTGGGTTTTGTTTTAGGCTTTTGTTTGGCCTAGGGTTGTTTGTTTTAAACACATTCCGATTATTTGTTTGCTTATTTAAGTTGAGTTCTTGTAATGTAGAAAGACACTTGACATTATTGAGAATTAAAATTCAGTCTTTTCAAATTCGTGACTCTTGGGTCGAATTTTGGGGTTTGGGTGAAAAACTTCACGGGTATTCGCATAATCAACGTGATAGTACTTCGATTTCTTTCCGTGCGCTACATCAGTGGGTAAGGCAATACTACATTCGAAACAGAAACGCATGATGAAACTTTGTAGTGCGCACAGCAAGAAATCTCAATATAAGAGTTGTGGCTAAAACATAAAGAAGTATATGGAGAAAAATGAACATAATGATAAACTAGGATTTTTAGTAGAAATCAACCAAAAGAAATCCGATAAATGATGAAGTTTACGGATTTGGTAAATGCGACGAGCATTCTAGGAGCCGAAGGGTAGACGAGGATGCCCGTGGAAGGCACACTCGAACTATAGTTCTAGGAACTATATACCGCTAGACGAAGAAAGTCAATTCTAGATCGAATTATATGAAAGAAAGAGTTGGTTAAGTAGTAGACGAAGAAAGGCATGTTCTAATGGTCTAATGGTATTGGTTATTACCCCCACCCAATCATAGAAAAATAATATGAGTTAAATCCTTACTAGTGCAAATATTGATTAGGTGATATTTAGGACTAAAAAGTTTGTGAGAAAAACCAAAGGGAAGGTTGAAATGGTCACCAAATTCGTATTAATAGAAAAGAAACATTAGTGAGGCACCAAATGCTACATCACTCATGACATGGCACATCGAAAAAGCAACTATCACCTCCATCAAACAGTAACGTGTACTTGTTACGCGAAGACATTACGGTCATAACCAGGTGACACAATACATCCACTCTTACAGACACTGCTAAGTTGACTCAACATAGGCACGTTAAAACTATTTCTTTTAACAAGTCCACCCGTTCATCTAAAAATAGAACAAACAATTGTGGCTTGGGTGAGTTGAAAAGGTAACATCTTAGTTGCCCTCGGACTAGAGCGCTACCACAAGTTGGGTTTTAGTACTCCTTTGCATTTATTAGTGTTCTATAAGAGAAAAAAAAGTTTATTTTTAGGTCTGAGTCAGATCACATAGATAAACTTAAATCCCATTTATAATGAGGCTAACCCGTGTGCTACTTTAAAGTAAGAATATGCATATAAACACGTATGACGTACCTTTAGGAGAACCCTAATGAATCTAAGAAGAGATAATTTCGTAAGCGATAAATCCATTGACGAATAAACCAAAGTCTTTGATAGAGGTTTGATCTAAAAGTTTTGTTTTTCAACAAATACGGTTGTAAGAGAAAGGTCCCCGATTGTCTTCTTGCTCCAATGTCCATATGATTTTTGAAAAATATTGTTGATCAATCAATTCATGTCTGGTGCAAATGGACCCAAGTTAATTTGTCTTTGTGAAGGTGTAACATAAAGTAACAACAATAAAAACAAATCGAAGAACACTCACATGCGATATTAATTAATTACACTGAGATGTCCTAATTAATAAAATGTTGCCCTTGAATTTATAATGCCGTGTTTTATGTTTTATATATTTGTTAAATATTTAATATTTAATTTTGTTATTGTTATTCGATTGAGTAATAATTATTTACCAAATAGTATTCGGTCTAGTGGTATTAAAATGTGTTGTTAATTTTTAAGTGGTTGATGGTTCAAATTACATATGAAAATTTTGAATTATGGCTCATGTTAGAAATTATAAAACACCTATAGAATGTTTAATAAATTTAACTATTAGAAGTATATTTATAGAAACTATATAAATAAATAAGAATTTAGACATGTTTTGTCAGATTTACATAAAGAGAATTATTTGTCGACGTTCACTAAGTTGGTCACAAAAGCTAGACCTAATCAAATAAAGAAAAAAATTAATATATATATATATATACGAAGGTGCGAGTTCGATTACATGATATTGCTTTGTAATCGTTTGAAACATATATAGTGAAACTCTACTTTAGATAATAATGCATATAACTTAATAAGTCTCCTTGAATGTATGATTTTTGGTAGTTAATGTTGATTCATCTTAAAAGGGATGTGTTAAACGTAACTATCTCCACCATTCTTAGTTGTTATACTTATTTTAAGATTTATGTTATTACATAAGTTATATTGTTCTCTTTTTGACTTTAAGCTTTAATTGTAAATTTCTTTAACTAGAAATGATTCCGCGCGCGATGTGCGGGTAAGTGCACCTTGAACTTGAATACGAAAACCCAAATACAAAAAACATACTAACGGCTATCACTTCGACTTTGAACTCGAAAACATCAAGCAAACGAAAGAAAGAAATAACGTCAACATAACAAAATAAACTTAAAAAACGTGTCGAATTAACGCAAGCTTTTAAATATTTTATTATGCAATTCATATAAATAGGTATTAAGAATACTTTTTAATTACTAAAATAACATGAAAATAAAAAAGGACCAAATATAAAAATCATAAAACTTTTGTGGCTAAAACACAAAAATCAGAAAGTCCTTGTAACCAAGACTTTGCTATTATATAGATAGATAATGGTAGTTATGAGTAGCTTTGTCTATTATACTATACTAAGGCTTTTTCAATCTATTATTTAAGAAAGATATTCAAATATAAAGTGTATTTTTACTACAAAATGTGAGAAGACACAATGAGTAAAAAAAGTCACAAAAAAATTATATCTCAAAATCTAAATCGAATTTCAAAAAAGTAATTCCGAGCTTTTGTTTCCCTAGTCGTCCTCACTATGAAAAAAATAAACAAAAACTAAAAAAATAAAAAATTAATCTTTTTATTATGACATTTGTGAAAGACACAATGACGTCATTGTGTCATAAAAAGACAATGGAATTTTTTTTTTCTGAAAGAGGACGACGAGAGGAATAGAGACTACGAAGTACTTTTTCGAAATTCAATTTACATTGTGAGATATAATTTTTTGTGATTTTTTTAGTCTTATTGTGTCTACTCACACTTTATAATAAATACACTTTGTAGAATTAACTCACTCATTATTTAATATCTATTTTGCATACTAAACTATTTTTTTAAGAACGGCTTATACTAAAGTATTTGACCATATATATCAAACCAAAAAAACATTATTATTGTTGACTTATATCGAATTCGATCAATGCAGTTTTTTTAATGTTTCATGACTGCTAATAGAACTTAAAAAATGAATAAGATGTTGAACCACTTTATACTTTCCATTTCGGTATAAAAAATAGATGTTGAATTCAATATCATGGATTGAATCGATAAACAGATGAATAATTTCAAACTTACATTTTATTTTTATTTTTTTGAAGAGTTTTTAACAATAATTTTAATTAGAGTTGATTTTGAATCATCAAGTAGGATATATAATAATTTTAAAAACGTTGCATTTTTATTAAAAAAAAAGTTATTTTGTTTCGTTTAATATATTTAGCAAATGAATACAAATAAACATGAATAAAATATGTTTTCTTAACTAAATAGAGAATATATATGTATGTATACATGCTCATGTTTGTTCGTTATAGTTGGACTGTTAAACTCAAAAGAATAAATATAAACAAAACATTTTTTATGTTCGTGTGATCGATTATAACACAACATAAAAGTCTATTAGTAATAACTTTGTATATAAACTAAACTAAAATTAAAGTTTTTAATGTATATTATCTTTTATATATAAAGTAATTAGGTGACATAAGCTCCGTTTCTATATTTTCTAAGTTAATATTTTATTTTCTAAGTTTTTAATGTTATGGCGTACCTGGTGCTGCAAAGAGCTCCCGCGTTTTCGCAGGGTCCAGGGAGGGTCCGTCCCATTTAAGGGAAGATGTACGCGGTCTTTCCCCCACATTTTGTGGGGAGGCCGTTTCCACGGATCGAACCTGAGACCTTCGGTCCCTTAGGAACAGCTTTTACCGTTGAGACCTTCGGTCCCTTAGGAACAGCTTTTTCCCCACATTTTGTGGGGAGACCTTCGGTCCCTTAATGTATTTTATATATTTTCTAAGTTAATATTTTGATGTAATTGACAAATATATGTATGGTTATCAAGATATATAAAAGAATATGTTGATTATGAGAGATTAAAAAAAAAAAAAAAAACAACAACCTGAAGTCCAACGAATTTTCTTAAGTTGACTCTGAAATATTATAAATAGTTTCATGTTTTAATGGGTTCTATTAAACATATTCCTTTTCATTTTACTTGTTGCACTTCGATCGACTTGTCACGTGAGTAATATTTCTCTCTGTTCACACCGAAAGTTAAAAAAATTTACACTTAATTTGATGTTTTCCGCAGTATATTGAAAATTTAGAGTTACCTTTAGCCAAAACACTCTTCACAAATCATATATCATTTTGTAAAAACAAATTTCATAGATTCTTGTAGATTTTTTACCCATCTTGTAAGATACGTTATGTTTGTCAATGTCCAAAGAAATTGTCAAAGATGAATTAAAAGAGGGTATGTCGTTTTGAATGAAGAAGTCTAACTTCTTAACTGAGAAGGTTCATGTCTATTTCGTCTTCACATTATATTAATGTTTGATTTGACTTGACTAAAATAAAAATAAAATATAAATAAACAAAACTAGATTTTACCATCTAAAGTATGATTTGTAACCGATAATACATGTAAACTCTAAACGTATGACCTTAAATCATATGACTGAAATATACACCTCTCCTAAAGCCAACGAACTAAAACACACAATTAAACCTTATTCATTATATCGTCGACCATAAACACAAACGTACACACAAACGTACAGTCCTCTAAAATGTCAAAGAATACGAAAACCATCCTCGTATAATCTCCAAGCACGTGCACGCTCAAAAATCAAAATTCTAACTAAAAAGCACAAGAAAACACCATTATAGACGTGTTGTCCGGAGGGACAGCAAGGGGTAGGCCGGTGTGCAAACAAGTCCGGTCCTCATGAGCTATTCAAAATTTTCTTGCTAAAAGCTCAAGCAACAATAAGCTTAAATAATGACAACCCAGCCTAAACTAAAGATCGTCTAATGAACAAGTCCAATCTCAAGCTTCAAGTTTTACTAGACTCGCGAGTACAAATGAGCCATTTATTTATATAATATAACAAATTTTATTTAATATAATCAATATATAGCACACAATAAATAAATAATATGTAAAATTGTGATAAATAAAAAACTAAACTGTTTGTGCTATGTATATAAATTTGTAATCATAAATATACATATAAATATACATATATATATAGTTATATATGAAGTAATTAAAATAATTAAATAATAAATAATTAAAAAACAAGCATATATAACCAAGTTCAATAATAAAACATTTTCACGTAATCGCAGCTCGAGCGTTGAATATATAAAACTAGAAACAAGTGGAGCTAGACTACTTGAATAATAATGATAATAATAATAAAATAATAATAATAATAAATCTAAAAAGTAATGGTGGTTTTCATTATATTATGGTTTGAAAGGCTTTGCTTCTTCAAGCAAACTACTGAAATAAAGGGTTGACCTGTTCATCAAATTGATATATATTGCTTTCAATTTCTCTACTTACATCGCACTCTTGTCTATCTCTCATTCATTCTCCTATGCTTAATTCAACCCCATGAACAGATTAAGAACTTGCAGGTCATCAATGGAGATTAATATTCATGATCATATGTTAATTATATCCATCATGATGATGATGGGCTTGTTATGGGCAGTAAACAGCAAAACAAGAACAGATGTAAGAATCGGAGTGATTCTCGATATGGATACCAGCATCGGTAAGATGAGCAGCACGTGCATTTCGATGGCGATACGCGATTTCTATCAGAAACAAGATGATGATTACACCAGTGTAATGCGCCCTCACTTTCGCGATTCGAAACAAGACAACGTTGAAGCAGCTTCTGCAGCGATCGACCTCCTGAAAAACGATCAAGTCGTGGCGATTATCGGACCCATGAAGTCCAGACAAGCGGATTTTGTCATCGACATTGGTAACAGATCAAAGGTTCCTATCATATCACCTGCAACAAGCCCATCACTTTCACCCAAGGACAACGGTTACTTCATTCGTGCAGCGCATGATTCGACCTCTCAAATCGAGCCCGTTGCAGCCATGATCCAGCACTTCAAGTGGAAGGAGCTCGTGTTCGTGTATGAAGATGATGACTACGGAAGAGGCCTTATTCCTCACTTGTCTGATGCCATGGTGAATATTGGTACAAAAGTTATGTACCATACAGTCATACATCCTTGGGCTTCGGATGACTGGATTCGCGCAGAACTTTATAAACTGAAGACGATGCAGACTCGGGTTTTCGTGGTGCACGCGTTACCGCAGTTGGCTTCGCGGTTTTTCAAGATTGTGAATGCAACGGGGATGATGGAAGAAGGGTATGTTTGGATTATTACAGAAGTTGTCACAAGTCGTTTGCATTCGTTGGATGTTATGGATATAGAGTCGATGCAAGGAGTACTAGGCGTGAAGTCGTATATCCCGAGGTCTAGCAAGCTAATCGACTTCGAGAAAAGATGGAGAAGGGAGTTCAGGCGTCAGCATCCAGAGGACGAGGTGATGGAGTTGGATATGTTTGGAATATGGTCGTATGATGCGGTTTTTGCACTAGCAATGGCAATAGAGAAATTAGTTGGGAATGAAGTTAATATGACTTTTCGACGACAACATGAGGGATCAACGACGTCGAGCGATTTGGATGCCATTGGGACCTCGGATATGGGGTCAAGTCTTGTTCCATCGATCCGAAACTTGAGGTTCAAAGGGCTGAGTGGCGACTTCCATGTCGTCGATGGACAATTACAACCATCGGTGTACGAGATAGTGAACATAATAGGAAAAGGGGAGAGATCAATCGGGTTTTGGAGTCCTAAACATGGCATCTCAAAGACGCTAAACGATGGAGTAAAGGATCTTAAGCCGGTCATATGGCCCGGTGACAGTCATGTTATCCCTAAAGGCTGGGAGATCCCAACCAGCAATGAGAACAAGTTGAAAGTTGGGGTTCCAGCAAAAGGCGGGTTTGTTCAGTTCATCGATGCCAACACCGACCCGCAAACCAAACAAGTTGTTGTGACGGGTTTCTGTGCGGATGTTTTCAATGCAGTCGTTGCTGCGCTACCTTACGCGCTCAAACACGAGTTCATACCTTTTGTCACTCCAGATGGAAAGAAACCTGCAGGAAGCTATAATGATCTTATATACAATCTCTCAGCAGGGGTACGTAATCAAATTAGACAGACAATTTGCATTTGTTCAAAGAGTTGGTTGGATGAATGTTGGTTTCTGATGTTTTAACATTGTGACAGAAATATGACGCGGTGGCCGGAGACATCACGATACTTGCAAACCGATCGGATTATGTCGATTTCACATTACCGTACGCCGAGGGAGGTGTTTCATTGATTGTTCCGATCGTTGATGAAAGAAAGAGTGCATGGATCTTCATGCGACCCTTAGAAAAAGAGCTTTGGATAACAATCGGAGCGTTTTTCATGTACACAGGGCTCGTGGTATGGATTCTTGAGCATCGTGTAAACCAAGAGTTCCGAGGCCCTCCTGGTCAACAAGTTGGAATGATCTTATGGTTTTCATTCTCCACACTCGTTTTCGCACACAGTAAGTGTGTATTTACACACACATACACACGCATACACACACCTTCAACTTCGCTAATTTGCTTATTATGGATCTATGTAGGGGAGAAGTTGATAAGCAACTTATCGAGATTTGTGGTGATCATTTGGGTGTTTGTGGTGCTGGTGCTGACCTCGAGCTACACCGCAAGCTTGACATCTATGTTAACAGTAGAACAGCTTCGACCTAGTTACACTGACATCAATGAGATCCAGAGAAATGGAGAATCGGTAGGATACCAAGAGGGCTCTTTTGTTAGAGATATGTTGATAAATATGGGATTTGATGAAACACGTTTGAAAAACTACAGCACGTTTGAGCAGTACGACGGCGCCCTTGCATTAGGAAGCCAAAAAGGAGGAGTTTCTGCGATTATGGACGAAATCCCTTATATTCAGGTCTTTTTGGCGAAATATTGTAGCAAGTATACCATGACTGGTCCCACCTACAAAACCACAGGCTTCGGTTTTGTAAGTTTTCATTCCATAACTGGAATTCATACCACTACTAGCGACCATGTTTCTAACAAAAAACGGTCGCAAAATTAGCGATAGAATGCAACCACACTTAAAAATGGGCGCAAAGAGGGCAACCGCATCAAAGTTGGTTGCCAAAAAGTCGCTAATTTTGTGTCCGTTTAGAATGGTCGCTATTCCAAAGTTTCATTCCTCTTGTGGATTTCATACGGTCATACCTGATTGTATTGTGCATACAGGCGTTTCCAAAAGGGTCCCCGCTCGTCCATGATATTTCAAGGGCAGTCCTGCAAGTGACAGAGGAGCAAATGTTGAACATTTCCAACCAATGGTTTGGAGCTGCAGCCAGTTGTGATCAGCAAAATGGCGCGAAAGTGAACTCTGGCAGGCTCAGGCTGGATAGCTTCAAGGGACTTTTCCTCATTGCTGGGCTATCATCAACCTCGGCTCTCCTGGTTTTTATCTTCAGGTTTTTGCATCAAAACAGAGAAATATTGTTGTCAGAAGATTCAGTTAGCCAAAAGATTGCTTCAATTGTCAAAACATTTGATGTGTTTAAGGATGGTGAATCCAGAAAGTCAAACCCAGAAGAATCAGTTGAGGAGTTCAATGACAATAATAGTCCAGCAATTAGTGTGTTTCATCAAGAAGCAGGAATGTTCTCTCATGATGAAGGGTTTTCTACTACTGAACCTGGGACTCCAGTTAATGACACAATACAAGTTGTAGAAACTGCAACTAATATTCGTTAATATTCGCTAATCTTACATACACCCCTCATTAATATTCATTCTTAGGTTTATAATACAAGCTTCTTGATTTCTATTCTATTATTTGTTGAACATCTCAAATTAAACAGAACTAAACCAATCCCGATTCTAAATTTTTGGCATAATCTAACATGATGAAAGCAAGAGAACTAAGGCAAAACGATGTATGAAATATTCTAGATGGAACATAAAATTCTATGATTACAAAAGAAATATGTTGAAGATTTCAGATATACAGAGGGGAATTGATCTGCTTATGAACTGCCATGAGATCTGATGGATGATATTGATTGTGCTGAAACAGAAGCAGTCGGGCTGCTTAGATCTCGTTCCCCATTGGCTAATCTTGACTTCCAGCTTAACCTATCTATGGCATCTTGACATATATCACCAAACCACTCATCCTCGGGAAGTACACTGCCACAAGAATTTAAATATAACCACATGTAAAATGATTATTTCAGATTTTCAGCTTTTTCGAAACATTTGATAATTCAAAGCAGTTTTGCACAAACCTGTTTGGATCCTCTCCTGTTGCAGAGAAGGCTGCAAATGCTTTATTTATAATTTCATTCACAGCACGATTTAAATTTCGAGAGAAGTAATGCCCTTGGGAAGCAAATGAAATGACAAACTTCATATCCAAATAAAACTGCAAATTTGCAAGGTGGAAAACGATGAAATTATAATTACTTGTATAGCATGAAAAAAACATTTTTATGTAATAAAATAAAAACTGTTCCACAGTCCCACATACCTGTTGAAGGCCACGTGGACCTAAAGGCCTCGGTCCTTCTTCAATATCATCCCAAAATGTTTGGTCGTCTGAAAGCCATAAGATGACAGTCTCCGCGAGCTTCATCAACAACAATGTTGAAAAACGTTCCCTACCAACGAACATTTCTGCTGCTATAGCAGACATCCTGTGAAGCTTTGTATAAAGTTCCTGAAATAAACAACACCGACAAGTAAGATTAATCTTTCTGTAATAACCAAAGACTAAAAGGTACTTGTATATGTTAGTTAACAAAGTACCTGAAATATCAAAGAAGGAAACCATTCTATTTCCTCAACACTTTCATCCATGTTTATATACATTTCTGCAGCTAAATGGCAATCGCCATCTTCAGTAAAAATGAGATCTAGGGCATGTTGCCAGCAGAAGCTAACCTTCAGTCTATCTACTATGCTTGCAAGACGTCTTTTCCATTCTCTTTGCTCGAGACTTCGGTTTTGCTGATCTGAAGGTCGTCTACGATGGTCATCATTGTACATGGCTTGAACTACAGGGGTAAGTTTCATGGCTGCACGAGATAATAGTTCATCAGCTAACAATGATGCATTTGCAAGCAATGCCATTTGCTGGCTTTCAGTCTCAGCCATCCTCACTATTTTATTCCCAGATCCTTCATAGTTTGCTTCTTCTTCCATGGAGCTCGGGAGTGCTCTTATGAGCATGCTGACATATGAATTGAATACATGGAATAATCCCTCCAACATTTTGCCTCCCAACTGCATGCTTAGCAGTGGCCCCACATCCTCAAAGAAATCCTACAGCATGCAACATGAATCTATGTCAAGGTGAAAACACAGTAAAAGTAGGCCTATAAACAAACCGAACGTTTGGTGAACCATTCGTGAATCGCTTGGGAGAAGTTTGTTTATTTAATAAATGAACCAACATGAACAAAAATGTTTCATTTGATTAAATCCTACAGCATGCATCATCAGTCAATGTGATGATGATTGTATTTAGACTCGAATATGAATATTTTTGTAAACTTTTATTTGGTGTTTGTTTTTGGCCGTTTAGAATATTAAGAGGCAAACATAACATGACATGTTCGTGTTCTCACAAATGAACACAAACACAAAAATGCATTCGTTTAAGTGTTACCATTCTTTTGTTCATTAAAGTTCAACAAACACGAACAAGCCCCTGCTCGTGTTTGTTCAATTCGTTTGCAGGCCTAAATAAAAGCATACATGAATGTCTTGACTAAAATATTCACCTGGACCATAGAATTGAACCTTTGAGCACTACTTGAGAGCTTGTGATGATAAGATTTTATGGTATTAAGGGGTGTACTTGAAGACCTTCCAGATAGACATGCAACAGTTGGTGAAGAAGAAAGATCCCAATTATCAGCAGCAGCCAATGCAGCAGTACTCTCTTCAATTCGTTTTAAATTGGCATCAAGTGCTTGTTCAACACTAGGTCTAAAAAGTTTCAAAAGCACAGGACAAAGTGTCAAACCACGAGCTTCCAACAAAGAACAATGTCCCAAAGCTATCTGCACACATTCAGCAGCAGCCTTTAATCCACCAGCAGCAGCAGATGAAGCTAATGCATTTCTTTTAATAAGAAGAGCAAAATCTTCAGTTTGTTTTGTAGCCCACATCACAAGTTCTGAGCTATAAGCTGGTTCCTTACCGAAAATAGCATCAGCATCAGTTGCTGTTTGAGCAATAACAGAAAACACTAGTTGTGAAATAGCTGCAGTGTATGCTCCACCATATGATGTGCTTGAAGGACGAAGATTTTGCATGTCAGATTGAAGCCTCTGAGAATGTGCTTGGAGTAGTAGACTGTGGGCCCGTGGGCCATCTCCAAGTTTTTTAAGAGCACTAATAGCTGCACGAAGCTCACTACCACGTGTTGTTGGTTGTGAAGCAGCATCTGCAAGCTGATTGGATAACCTTTGCCGACATTCGGTTATAGCAGTTTGAAGAGAAGCTAATAGAACAGGATTCAGTGATTTTTTTCTTTCAGCTTCAGAAGCTACATGTTCCCCTTCATCAAGGGTAGCTAAAGCTTCCTCTACTCGTCTTTCAGCTAACAAAACATCAAGGATATCAGGTAACTCAGTTAACCAGTTCTCCAGGTCAGATGGATCTCTGTCCAAGTCTGCAGATAAACCATTTGAAAGCGAACCACCAGGGACAGTGATAGACAATGATTCTACATGGATCCCATCAGCTAGACCGTGAACTAAGGTAGCCTGCGTAGATAGTAAGTTTCTTATTGACAGTAGTTCACCTTCTAAATCTGATATCTCTTTTGATGTGCTGAAAATTTTTAGCAATTAACCAATATCAGCAGTGCAACAGGCAGAAATGACACAAGTACAAAACATATCTAAAATGGTGCTAGATATTGCTTATCTAACTCAATTTATTATTTCTATGGAAGGGACCCACCGTATGAACGCTGTATAATTAGCGTATACACTCCTACGCATTTCCTCTGCAGAAGCTTTCTTCAGATCCAAAAGATACGAGCATAATTGCCTTATTTCCTGATAAATAGATGCAGCATAAGTCAGATTTATTGCAACAACTTATCAACAGAATGAAATATGCATCGAACAATGGATAGTCTACTTATGATAAACAACTGTGTATAATGGGTGGAGGTCTCTTAGTTACTTGTGTGTATGATTTTTAAGTCCAGCTTTCTTCGCATCCTATATAGAACTATTTGTTCCTTCCAATCTAATCATCACAGTTTCAACTGCCCATGTTGATTCCATGTATCATTTTTTTAAGTAGCAACCCTTGAGTTGGAGTGCCATATCTGCACCACATACAAGATGCATGTGCAGGGAATGTTCACTGGATCATTTATGTAAAAACTTACTTGGTTGTGACTTAGCTAAACTGGTTTCAGTTCGGCCTTCATGTCCTCTGCTTGCTTTTATAGTATGCCTTATTGCCTTGTTGCTTTAAGTACCTTTTAAGTTGTCCCTTTTATTTATAGGCTTGTTTATGTGTTTGTAGAATATAGTATCTAAAGCATCTGTACAGTAAGTGATTTGATGGACCATCATGGTATGGGAATACAAACCTTTTAGTGGTTCTTTGTTAAGTTACTAGTCTAAACTCTTAAATCATCTCTAATACTATACATACGTTCATATGTTGGCTGTGTCAATAATTTGGTTGCTATCGTTGTCGAGCCAGGGGTCTCTTTGAAAACGGTCTCTCTGTCTCCCAAGATAGAGGAAAGACTGGCCACCACCTACCCCTCCCAGACCCTACTCTCAGTGGGACATACTAGGTATGTTTGTTTGTTTGTTTGTTTGTTTGTTTCTTGTGTCAATATATCCTTTCTACCATTTCTTAACTATATTCATGAATATAGAAACACTTTCCTACATTTCATAATATAATATATATTTCCTACATTTCATAATATAATATATATTGTACATTTAACAAACAAAATCCATATTGTTTCGATTTATCTGATATTTTGATCTAGCTTGTTAGCCACATAAACAGATAACAACCTTACAAACGCGAAGCAGCATATTTATGCATCGTCAATAATATTTGAGTTCTTGATAACTACATTACTAACTTGAATCTCTAACTTAGTAACTCCTATATATATACTCATCATATATACATATAGGGAAAATATCCTTGTTCCAGTTTACTTGTAGAACCTACCACTGAACACAGATCGTGTACAACAGGTTTAGACCTGTTTTCCCTGATTGAGAATGAAGACACAAAAGGATTGAATAGTTTTTCGAAATGCAATGATCCAGGGGTCATTCATGTATGTTCCTAGTGAGGATGTTGAGCATATATATTCTTCACAAGTGTTCTACATTCAGATTCAATAGACGCGGCAGTTTTTTGCCATCACTGGAACAAAAGCATTGGGATATTCACCTTTTGAAAAGTTGTGAAGATGGGCAAATGATATATGTTAATCCGTAAAGCTCTTTTATTTCAGGACTTTGGAATTCTACCAACAATAACAGAGTTTGATATACATTCAACTTCTATTACCAAGAAAATGTTACTGGTATAAACTAATTACCACTAAATCTTATAGCATGAAAAAAATCCAATATATATAGGAAATATTTAAGATCTTGGCAGGATCACTACAGTGCAGGGTATATAGTGCTTAACTGTAATACATAGGGAGGTTATGCAACCACCTACCCACTCTCTTTCTCTATCCCATCACATCAACAAACAACTTTGCATTATGCGGTTCTTACTATTCTCTACTTTAAATTGATCACGCCCCTCGCATCACTTCCTTCACTTTTACATGGATTATAAATATCACACCTTCTAGTCTTCTACATTCAAACTAAGGACACACCAAATTTTAATTTGAACTAAACCTGCTTACAAATTAATCTAATAATAAGCAGAGGGGTGAATTGTTAAAATAGGTACATCTCTATCCTCTTGGTATTTTAGTTTAATTGATTCTAATGTTATATTTTATGGTTTTGTTCTGA
>BJCN01312149.1:1621-14429 GCA_018326445.1 Flaveria brownii
ATAAGATTTTGTACTTTGGACATGTTTAACCCCTCACTTTGGGTTAAATTTCATTTCCTTCTTTTTATTCTTCTTTTACATTTTTTTTAAAATTTCCGGGTGTTACATCTAAACGAAGGGGAACAAAAATCTCTTCTGGATTACAGGGAAAAGATAAAGGAAATTGAAAGGCTAAAAACCCTTGACTTGAAACAAAAGGCTAGGGTTAAATGGGCAGTGGAAGATGATGAAAATTCAAGTTTTTTCCACATAATGGTTAACTCAAACTTGGCTAAGAAAAGGATTACTGGATTCTCTTTAAATGGGAGATGGGTCACGGATCCGCTCGAAATAAATAATAAAGCTATTGATTTTTTTGAGTCAAAGTTCAAAGAAACTCATCCTACGAGAACAAGACTCCCGGACAGAGGATTCTTACAAATGAATGAGACCTAAGGTTCTGTGAGGTGCAGGCCCCGTTCCCGGCCACCTCACAGTTGGTCATTCATTGCACATAAAAACATATTAATATACATTTCATTAAATAAACAGCAGAATTACGTTAGCAAAAGCCATCCTCTATTATTAAAAGATACTGTTGTTAAGCAATACAATAATGTTCAAGTTACAAAAGATTGTTTAATTGCATTACAAAACAACAATATCATAACATAGGGATGGATGTCAGAATTTTCCTACCGAGTTGCTTCACCCTCATGCCATCCTCAGCAATAATTACCTGCCAACTGAAAATGTATAAAGGTCAGCCTTGCTGAGTGAGTTCTAGTTATAAAAGTATTAAAATACCTTGTATAATGTTTATATATGAAAATACTCTTTTTATAAAAATACTTCTCTTACTCTTGTACGTGGGCACACATCAACTATACAACAAGGTAATGCTTTCTTTCTTTACTGTATGCCTTGTTCATTTCGTACTCTTTTAACTTTATCTTTCACTGTCTATGTGGACCAATGAGCAATACCCTAAACTATATGTGCGGGGAAACTGGTGCTGGGCCTTTGGTCTCTCAATGGGCTATGATCTCTGTACACAAGGCTGACAAAGTCACCTAGGGTATGCTGCAAAGGTCCGCCAATGTCAATTGATTGACCCTGTGTGCATCCTTTGGGGTAGCTAACCCGCATCATAGTTGAGCTGATGAAAACATGGTCGTGCACCTCCTATATGCTTGCAAGACTTTTTAACATTTTAATTAAATTTCACTTCTCTTTATCATTACTCTTTCACTTTGTCAATGATAATACTTGCATATATGATCATAAACACACCACATAGGTCACACAATGATAATTACTATGATCATAGGAACAACTTATAATAATGCAAATATAATAGCAATTAGAAACCCTAAGTCAAACTTGGGTTAAACTCTAATGATTCTGTTTTACTTAAAATTTCAGAAAATATTCTAAGTGCCCTAGGCGCATGAGCACTATGCAGGCGCATGAGGCCTGTTTAGGCGCATGGGCACTATTTGGGCGTTTTAACACTTAGGCGTTTGGGCCACCTCAGACGCATGGGCACTATTTAGACGGTTGGTCCATATTTAGGCGTCTGAGTTTAAATCTTAGACGCATGGGCTACTGTTCAGGCGCATGGGATTACACTTAGAATTTCTAAGGCATTTTCTAGACGGTTGGGGCACTGTTTGGGCGGTTGGACCCTGTTTAGGCGTATGGGCTGACTTAGAACTTTCTAAGGCACATTTTAGGCTGTTGGGCAACCTGTTTAGCATATTCTTAACATATTATTAGTCCCAATCATTCTCCTTACATGTTCTAAGCTTAATAACACCATTCTAAGTATAACTAACAAATAACAACCATAAAAACATTACCATACACACATAGATACATACAGGTATTCAAATAGACTTTGTAAAAATGGTTTTACATACATTTTTAGCCCCAAAAGTGTTAAAAATGTAAAATGACGGGGTCTAGAACTCACCTTTGTCACTCTCAAGTCTCAAACTCCAAGACTTGAACTTTCTAAGGAATTCAAACACCTAATTGGATCTAAAACATACAAACCCGAACATACAAACACATATAAGTATGTAACCGAGGTTAATTCTAGCCAATAACAACTTAGAAAAACACTAAATCTTACCTTAAACTCGGTTTTCTTCTTGTTCTTCTTCAAAGTCCGAGAGCTCTAAGCTCTTTCTCTCTCTAGAATTCGACAGAAAGGTGAAAAGTAGCATGGCATGGGCGGCCATGCTACTTTTGTACAAAATTATATAATATTTTGTACTTTGGACATTTTTAACCCCTCAACTTGGGTTAAATGGCATTTTCCACTTTTATACTTTCTTTTTACAACTTCTTAAAATATTCGGGCGTTACAAGTCCACCCCCTTATATAGGTTTCGTCCCTAAAACCTGTTATTCCTCGAATAGCTATGGGTAATACTACCTCATTTCCTCTTCAGTCTCCCACGTAATCTCGGATCCTTTCCTGTGCTTCCACTGTACACGCACAAGAGGAACCACTTTATTCCTTAACCTTTTCTCTTTACAATCAACGATCGCCACTGGTTGCTCCACATAATTGAGCCGTTCATCCACCTCGATATCCCCCAGTGGTACAACCATGTCTTCATCAGCTAAGCACTTCCGCAGATGAGATACATGGAATATGGGATGAATTCCGCTTAACTCACCTGGAAATTCAAGCCGATAGGCCACCTCTCCTACTCGTGCGATGATTTGGAAAGGTCCTATGTATCTCGGGCTTAACTTACCTCGTTTCCTGAATCGGATGATCCCCTTCCAAGGCGAGACCTTCAACATCAATCGGTCGCTAACCTTGAATTCTATCGCTCTTCGCCTCATGTTAGCATAAGACTTTTGTCTATCTTTTGCCACCTTTATAAAGGCTTTGATCTTTTCCAACTTCTTAGTCGTAGCCTCGATCACCTCGACACCTCCCAGCTCTTTCTGCCCAATGTCTCCCCAACATACGGGCATCCTACATCTTCTAGCATATAGCATCTCATATGGTGGGATGCCAATACTGGCATGATAACTGTTGTTGTATGAGAATTTTGCTAACGGTAGGTGATCATCCCAACTCCCTCCAAAATCGATCACACATGCTCAAAGCATGTCCTCGAGCATCTGAATCGTCCTCTCAAACTGACCATCTGTCTGAGGATGATAAGCTGTGCTAATATGTAGCCTTGTCCCTATCGCGTCACGGAATCTTTTCCAAAACTTTGACGTGAATCGGGTGTCACGATCTGACACGATAAACACCGGCACACCATGATAAGCTACAATCTCCTTGATGAACAGATTCGCCAATCTCTCGGATGAATACGTCTCGCGGATCGGTAGGAAGTGAGCACTCTTGGTTAGACGATCAACAATTACCAGATAGCATCGTACCCCCTAGCCGTGCGGGGTAACTTTGTAAGGAAGTCCATGGTGATGTGCTCCCACTTCCACTCGGGTATATCCAACGGTTGGATCTTCCCGTGGGGCTTCTGATGCTCTTCCTTCACTTGTAAGAAAGTAAGGCACTTACTCACATACTCCACCATGTCACGTTTCATACCCGGCCACCAGTAACGTTTCATACCCGGCCACCAGTAGTCTTTCTTCATGTCTTGATACATCTTGGTGGCATCCGGATGAATGGAGTATTGAGTTTTATGAGCTTCATCCATGATTCTCCCTCGCAGATCTCCATAACAAGGGATCCACATTCGTCCAAAGCAGGTTCTAACCCCGTGGGTGTTTTCTCCCAGTTCCGTGACTAGAACTCTCATTCGTTTAGAGTTAAGGCGATCTTCTTTCAACACCTCATTCTAAAATTCTTTCACTTGAGTAATCACGTTTAAGGTCATCACTAGCTGATATGCCTTCACCCGAATCGGTTCGGGTCTCTCTTTTCGGGTCAGGGCATCGGCCACCACGTTGGCCTTGCCCGGATGGTAGTAGATCTCGCAGTCATAATCTTTGATGAGCTCTAACCATCTCCTTTTCCTCATGTTGAGTTCCTTTTGCTCAAAGAAATACTTCAAGCTCTTGTGGTAGATGAAGATGGTGCACTTCGTGCCATATAAGCAGTGCCTCCAAATCTTCAACGCAAAAACCACAGCCACTAGCTCTAAATCATGTGTAGGGTAGTTGACTTCGTGGGCCTTCAACTGTCGGGATGCGTAAGCTATTACCCTTCCACATTGCATTAACACACAACCTAGCCCAGAATAAGATGCATCCGAATACACCACTAAGTCTTCACTTCCCTCGTGCAATGTCAAGACAGGAGCTTGTGTTAATCTCATCTTCAACTCCTCAAAAGCACACTCCTGTTCTTGACCCTACACAAACTTCACATCCTTGAGAGTCAATTTGGTCAAAGGTGAGGCTATCTTGGAGAAGTCTTGGATGAACCTCGTATAATAGCCCGCCAAACCCAAGAAACTACGGATCTCGGATGGCGTATTCGGAGACTTCCATTGCATCATCGCCTCAACCTTTGTCGGGTCCACCATGATTCCTTCAGCATTAAAGATATGACCTAAAAATTGAACCTCGCAACCAATAAGCACACTTAGAGAACTTAGCATACAACTTCTCTCTCCTAAGTGTCTCCAATACCTCAAGTATATGGCCGACATGTTCTTCCTCGCTCTTAGAATAAATTAGGATATCATCAATAAATACTATCACTGATTTATCTAACATTGGCCGACATACTCGGTTCATCAAGTCCATAAATGCAGCTGGCGCGTTAGTTAATCTGAAAGACATAAAGAGAAACTCGTAGTGTCCATAACGCATGCGAAAAGCTGTTTTAGGAATGTCTTGCTCCTTCACCTTCAACTGATGGTAGCCAGATCAAAGATCTATTCTTGAGAACCAACTGGCACCTTGGAGTTGATCGAACAAATCATCAATCCTCGGTAATGGATACCGATTCTTCACCGTCAACTTGTTCAGCTCCCGGTAGTCGATGTACATCCGCATACTACCATCCTTTTTCTTCACGAACAAGACCGGAGCACCCCAAGGAGAGATACTTGGTCTAATGAAACCCATATCAAGCAACTCTTGCAATTGCTCCATCAATTCCTTCATCTCAGTCGGAGCCAACCGATACGGTGCCTTAGCTACAGGCTGAGCACCGGGTATCAAGTCAATTTGAAATTCGATTTGTTGATGCATATTGATGTACCTAGTTTATGTTCTGAAATGTAAAAGTCTTTCATGTCTTACATATATGTAATCGATGTAATGATTGAATGAATGATAAATGAAATGCGTTGTGATGTTAATTTATGTTTGATTATGTCATGATATCATTATATTGAATGTGTTGCACGTGTATGAACTAACTATATAGGTTGATGTTGTTCTACATGGTTCTAAGTCAATAAGAACTTAGAAGTATGTTTCACTTATCCATGGGATAGTTCATGCGAATGGACCATGCTAATGGACCATACGCATGAACATATCATGCTTATGGACCAGTCGCATGACTAAACCAGAAGATTGGATTAGTCATACAACTGAGACATAAGATTGAGTCAGTCGCACGACTGAACCATCAGTCGTGCGTATGAGTCAATCGCATGATTCAGTCGCACGACTGAACCAAGCTAATGGTTCAGTCGTACGATTGAAGATAGGAAACCTATAAATACCACATAATTCGTGGAAAAACATTACACTTCGAATACATACGTACCCTAGCCGTCCAGAGCGTACCAAAACGTCAATCCAAGTTCATAGTTCGTTTCTGATCAATTCTCATTCATTCTTAACGTTTGTTTCATTGTAGGATTGATCAAGTTGTCGTTCTCACTGATTGGATCGCCAATCAAATAGGGTTCCGCACTATTTGATTCGGTATAACTTAGATGCTGTTAGTACTCCATACGAAATCGGTCCTAAGAAGTGGTATCAGAGCTAAGGCTCGTGATTTTGCGTGGAATTAATTGCTTTTTGGTGTCAAAAACTAATGATTTATTCAAAAGATACACTTTTTCGCTTCAAAACATGGTTTTGTCGAGTTTCTGAGTCAATAGTTTCGACTTGTTCCCATACGGCAGATTAGGGTTCTTGAAAATTCGTAATTTTGAGTCAAGTGTTCAAAAATTTCGATTTTTCCCGCAGCAGTAGCTTCAGTCACACGATTGGCCCAATTGCAAGACTGAACTCCATTCGCATAGTACATTTGCACGACATAACTCATTCGTATAGTTCATTCACACGATTGAAGTTTTTCATTCGGTTGACCTCATTCATCTTGTTCATTCGCACGACTGAATCCAATCACACGATTGAAGCCATTCGCACCATTCAATCGCACGGTTGAACCAGTCGGCTGTCCAATCGCATAAGTCAATCTGTCCTGTTCTTAGTTCATCAAGTTTATAGAAATAGAAGATCAGTTCTTTGCGTTTACTGCTGGAAAGAACTCATGCATCCAGAATCTTCTACTTCTGGAAAGTGAGATAGGGAACCATAACAAACCGCCAAAGGTGTTAACGTTAGATGAATACCCAAAATGGAAACAGTGGTTTGAAATCTACTTGAATGGAGTTGACCCCAATCTATGGACGTCTATTGAGTCTGGTTACGTGGTACCAGTCAGTGCTAATAGGGTAAAGCTTACATTGGGAGGAATGAGTGAAGCTCAGAAGACTATTCATAATGCTGAAAAGAAAGCATATTCCTTGTTGTCTCAGTCCTGAGTAATACATAATATTTTCATGAATCCTTCACACATTTTAAATAAAAGTCCATAAAAAGTCTATTTTAAAGGACACAAAGTTTAAAGAGGTAACAGGTGGAGTCTGGAGAGGCCTCAGGCAGAGGGCGGAGACTCAGTAAGCAACAATATGGCAGTCATATTCAATTGAATTTGTTGGATTATGTTAAGGTCCTTAAAGTGAATGTAAACAAAAATTTCATATATCATAAATGTATATATCTAATTATTTTAGATAAGTAAATATATAAACAAGTCTAACGGGTGCGTTAACAGGTTAACAGGTCTTTAAGTTTTTAATACATGATATATCTTTAGCGTGTCTTAAACGTGTTATTCTGTTAACGAGATGAAACTTGTTTGGGTCAAACACGAAATTTGTTAATTTCATGTCATGTCGTATCATGAACAAGTTCATGTTATAAATTTCGAGCCCTAATCTCTACTACTTTCATGTTGCATGTGTATGTCTTCTTGACAGCCCATGAGTCAGGTTCATATAACATCATCGATTTGATTGCAACTTTAGAGAAATTTCTTCTTAGACTCATTGGAAAATTCTTGTCATATAGTACTCTTGATACTGCCTTCTATTTGGTACTAGCCTGCTTGAATTCTATATGTAACGTCACTTTCTATCTCCCCATCTTATTGGATGTACGATCCTAAGTACTTAAACTTCAGTGCATGTGAAAACTCGTGGCCTTTCACTGTGATTCGGATGTCTTCCTCATTTCCTTCTCCATTAAAGTTGCAATACGATTACCCAGTGTTAGTGCAACTGATCTTTAATCCTTTGTTTTCTAACCTCGCTTGCCATTCTTCTTACTACACATTCAAACTTCATTTACCTTTATTAAGTAACACGATATCGTCCTTTAAAAACATGGATTGTAGAATTGTTGCATGCAAAGACCTTGACTACTCATCTAGTTCTACAGTAAAGAAAAACGAACTTAACACCTACCCTTTGTGGAGTCTAACATTGATATAGAAGGGGTGGGTTTCTCCCATTGGTGCACAAACCTTGATTTAAGACCTATCGTATATATTTTCTTATTATGTTTATGTACTTTTGAGCGACCCCTCTACCCTCCAAGATACTCCAGTTCAATTGATAACACACACTATCATATGTCTTTTCTTGGTCAATGAACGTTGTATGCTTATCCATTTTCTTATCTTTATATTTGTCCATCTCCTTTCTCATGTTATGTACCACTTATATAGTTAACATCCCTGACATGAAACTAAACTAATTTATTATCACATGAGTCTCTCTTCTAAATCTAGTTTCTATTACCCTTTCTCATAGTTTCATAGTATGCGCTAGTAGCTTGATCCCTATGTAATTTCCACAACACAAGAGTCTCCTTTGTTCTTATACAAAGGTACTATGACATTAGTTTTCCATTGATCCATCATTTCACCAGATTTGAAATACAATAAAGTTCTCCTGTTCACACGCGTTGTGACATTGTTCTTTGTTCTATGTTCGTTGTTCTTTGTTCTTATACATGGTAACTAAGATAGTAGCTTGATATCTTTGTATTTTCTAAGTATCAAACATTCTAAATACGTTTATGTGTTATTGAAAACATACAATTTACTATACTAATTTGTTATGATAAATTTGCACTAGTACCAATATTAAATGTCTTTGTCTTAACCTAAACCTTTTACATAAACTGCGCTATGGATCCATTTTTTCCACGTTAACCTTTGTTTGGAAGGTTAATAGGTACAATAATGGTAAACTAGTGTGACAAATAGGATGAGTTCAATGGAATCTTCTATTTTTCATATATATTTTAACTATATCTTTTCTTCTTTTTTCTTCCATAATGTGAGCCTAATTTGGTAGAGTAAATCTCTCCTTGCTTTCAGCTGTTTAAAGGCCTTGCCTTGTAACTTTGTAATACACAAAGAAATAAATTCATCTGATTACCATTTTGTTTATGGTATCATAGCAGCACTAACATACGAAACCCTGTCAACCAAAACTCAGTCTTCCTACCTCTCCATTGACACCTTCATCATGGGTGACAAGCCTGTTGAAACCAGAAAGAAAACCGGAACCACCTTCGACCATGATTCACCTTATTACATTCACCCTTCTGATTATCCCAGACAAATGCACGTGAATGAAGTGTTAAACAATAGCAATTATGTTAATTGGTGTCAAGAGATGACCAATTTTGTTTTTGCTAAGAACAAGATGGGTTTCGTTGACGGCACCATTAAGAAATCGGACCAGACCACGGCGGAGTACATGGGGTGGATGAGATGTGATGCTATGATCAAAGGTTGGCTGAACACTACCATGAAGGGAAGGAGATATGGAATGGCATCAAGTATGCTAATATGGTGGAAGAGATGTGGAATGATCTCAAAGAGAGATTCGGAAAGCAAAGTGCTCCTAGGGTATACGGGCTCAAACAAACCCTCATAACCAAATGAAAAGATGGAACTTTGGTATCAACATATTGCATGAAGTTTCATGTCTTATGTGATTAACTATAGCTCGTCTTACCCAATCCAAAATATTCGTGCGATGGCTGCTCCTGCCGAATCGGGAAGAAGCTAATTGACTTGAAAGAAAAGGAGAAGTTGTATGAGTTTATACTCGGATTAGATGGTGAGTTCTCAACTATAAGAACTCAAATATCGGCCATGAATCCCATGCCGACCCTTGGAGCAGCTTACCATCTTGTGTCAGAAGATGAACAACTAAGAAATCTGACAACGGGAAAGCGAACGAGCATTGATGTTGCTGCCTTCCAAGCCTTTGTACTTTCAAAATGAGACTTCATTAAGCATACCAATAAAACAATCAAAGAGAAGGTAAACGAAACTTTGGACATTAAACTGATCATTGCACCTTCTGTGGGAAAGATGGTCATAACCGGGATGGATGTTTCAAGCGAATTGGATATCCGAAATGGTTGCCCGGGAAGGGTGCAAAAAGGGAAAAGACGAATCCTAGAGTTGCATGTGTTGAGACAAAGACCAGCCCTGTACTAGGCGTAAATAGCAAGCAATACCAATAGTTCCTTAATCTTTTTACATGAGATAAAGGAGCAAAAGCCGATGTCACACATGTAGCAAACATGGTAAGCATTGATGTTTGGCATAACGGTATGGGACATGCTTCAAGTACAAAACTCTCTCACATTTATTTTCTTTAGAATAACTTCATTAAGAATAAAGATTGGTTTGGTGATTCTTGTGCAAAGGCTAAGCACACAAGCTTACCTTTTCCTGTTGGTTTAAAAAAAACTCATGCTTGTTTTGAATTGATACATTGCGACATTGGGGGTCCTTATCGCACTCCCTCACTCACGCGAGCCAGATATTTTCTTACCATAGTGGATGACTATAATAGGGCGGTTTCGGTTTTTCTTCTAAAAACTAAAAGTGATGCAAGTTGGTGTTTGATAAATTTTTACAAATTTGTTAAAACCCAATTTGAAAGGAACAATAAGCGGCTTAGATATGACAACGGGGGAATTCATTTCAAATCATATAGTTGAGTTCTTTGCTGATCAAGTCATTTCCTTTGAAACCACTTGCCCTCACACCCATTATCAAAATGGGATAGTAGAGCACAAGCATACATACCTCCTTGAAATGGCACACACATAGAGATTTGAAGCGAAACTACCAATCAATTTGTATGGGAAATGCATATTAACTGCAACCTACTTAATCAACCAGCTACCATCGAAAGAAATAGAAAATAAAACCCTTTTCGAGATTTTATACAACCAAAAACCCAACTATGATTTTCTAAAGGTCTTTGGATGTTTAGCTTATTATAGAAATGTCGACACAAAAGGGGATAAGTTTGAGGTGAGGTGGAGACCGGGTATTTTTGTCGGGTACCCACATGGAACAAAGGGATACAAAATTAATGATTTTGAAAATGGGAAAATTGTCATCTCAAGAGATGTAAAATTTATAGAGAAGACATTCCCATATTACACCAATAACAAACAAAGTGAGGAAGAAGAAATCTTTAATTTCCCCAGTAGGTGGGAAAGCTTTAATGAATCAAATAAAGAGATCAATAATAATATAGCAAAAAATATGGAAGGACCAACTCTTGAATCATAGCACAATGCAACTTAACTAAGCCTAAAAAGAAATTTATAACATGGCCAAACCTAAGGTGGCAGCCTAAAACAAGTTCTATAGAAAGAATCAAGTGATGCCTACATGGATTCTAGCAATGTAGACTTGGAAAATAAGACGGGCCATGATGGAACTCTTATTGAACCACTAGAACCAATGAGAGAAAAAAATACATAAAACACAACTGAAGCACCTCGCAGATTTTAACATTAATCTTCCCCATCGGTAGACCACGCACAACCTGCCACCAACATTGAATCCTCGATGGTACATCCCTTAGCTAATTTCATTCCTTATAAAAAATTATCTAATTTTCATAAAGCTTATTTGTTCGCCATCAACTCAAATGATGAGCCAAAGTACTTTGCCCAGCCTATTAAAGATGAGAAATGGAGGCAAGCAATGAAAAATGAAATTCAAGCTCTTGAGTAGAATGGGAAGTGCACACTTGATCCCCAAAGGCAAGCCATAGATTCAAAATGGGTTTACAAGATTAAGTATACAGCCAACGGTGAGATAGAAAGACACAAAGCAGGTTTGGTCGCCAAGGGTTTTACTCTAATGAAAGGGTCGATTACCATGAGAAGTTTGCTCCGGTTGCCAAACTTGTTATAGTGTGTACGTTACTTGTAGTCACAGTAAAGAAGGGTTGGATAATACATCAACTTGATGTAAACAATTCCTTTTTACATGGCGAACTTGATGAGGAGGCATATATAAAGGTACCTCAAGCTTTTTGCAAAGAAGGTGACAAAAGAGTATGCAAACTAAAGAAGTCATTGTATGGTCTCAAGCAAGCTTCCCGGAATTGGTATCAAAAGTTCACGTTTGTGCTCACCGAACAAGGTTTCACACAAACTTAGATGGACCACTCTTTGTTGATATAAAAGAATGGTGAAACGGTTGTCACGACACTCATCTATGTGGATGATGTGATTATAACCAGCAACAATCTTACAGTAATCGATATGAAAAACTATCTTGGCGCAAGGTTTAGCATCAAAGACCTCGGAACAATAATATATTTTTGGGGAATTAAAGTAGCCCGAACACGTGATGGTCTTGTGTTAAGTCAAGGAAAATATATCCTAGACATCTTCAAAGATTGTGGACTACAAGGATATCGCCCAGGCAACTTTCCCATGGAACAAGGTTTGAAGTTAGATAAAGGCAATAGGGGAGCCAAAGTGGATGCAAATCAATACTGAAGGTTAGTTGGAAGACTTCTTTATTTGCTAGGTACTCGACCCGACATTGCTTATTCGGTGAATATGCTTAGTCAATTTGTCACTGATCTGCACCAAGCACACTTGGATGCAGTGAACCATGTCCACCGCTACTTGAAAGGAATACCTAGCCAAGGAATCTGGTTACCATGCAACGACGGCACTAATCTTGTGACGTATTGTGACTCGGACCGGTTGGGTTGTCCGTTCACTAGACGATCAAGGACATGATATATTTTTTAACTATATATTTTCTTCTTTATTCTTCCTTAATGTGACCCAATTTGGTAGAGTGAATATCTCCTTCTTGTTATATGCTTTCAGCTTTTTAAAGGCCTTGCCTTGTCCCTTTATAATACATTAAAAAAATAAAATTCATCTGATTACCATTTTGTTTAGAGTTTTGCAGACAATAAGGTAAGCTTTTGTATATAAATATGGTAAATTGTAAGAGCTACCATTGTAATTGTAGTATATATATATGTTATAAAATTGACATGCCAAATTTTATACTTTAATGAATGAGAATTTAAGTCAATTTTAGTTTATGCACAATCGACGAGAATTTTAAAATTTAAATGAAACAATCACAATTTGGATCTGTATATGTTTGTTTTAATCTTTTTGTATATTAGAGATCATTTTAGCAAAGGAAGCTGAAGTGTAATGCTACAAGATACTAATAGTCACAAAGAACTTACAAATCATAACAACC